>NQII01005870.1:0-68063 GCA_002778355.1 Clitarchus hookeri | reverse complement strand
CTACGAGCCTGTTCAGACGCAGGCCCATACAATGTGTTGCCAAGCGTTATAGGGTAAACCTACCCCACTGCGTGATACTTTGGTTTCGAACTTTAGTAACAGCCACACGTTAAACATAGTAATTGTGATATTATTGGTAATACTTCGGGTTTATAATGCTTTCATATTTGCTGCATGAATAGGCCTAAGTAGTTTATCTTAAGTGAATTAAGAATTATTACGAACAAACACACATACTGCACACATTACTTATTTCGTTATACTCTACTTAATACCGTAACAATATATACTTAATTTCGTAATACCCACAAATTTATTGAGAGTACAAGATGTGATAGAATGAGCAAATATTATTATATGAAAAGTATTCTAACATAAATATAGCTTATTATGTGCTCGCGTTATTTCCTTTCGAACTCTTGGCCACAACTTTATTCACTGTTGATGTCGTTCGAATCATTTCCTGCACACAGATTACACATTAAAACAGTTGGTGGCTAAGCTGAATCAATAGATTGGCAGTTTTTGGGAACCACTTCAAGCAGAAACATCACTGAATCCAAGAACTTTTATTTTCGCCAAATGTGTAGTTCTCGTTACATGTCGCTCACGCATCATTATTATTTTTCACCGGCTTAAGCTTAGGCCTACTCTTGAGCTCCTCTCGGCTGCTGCTTCCTCTTCATCTTCTTCGTTATTCCTCTTCCACTTGGCTCAGATGTAGGCCTAAAGCTACTCATGGTGGCTGAAGTTCAGGCCTAGGGTTGCAGTAAACTTTGGCACGTTGGTCCTTTTTGTTCTTTGGTCCATGCTTCTTATTTTGAGATGACGCATGGCATATGTCCGGCAATCGTAAAATATCGTCAACCGATTGTGCAAGTTTGTTGTCGGATGATTTTGGACGAGGCCTGTCCTCTTTATTAGACCTATATATGTTGGCATTCGAGCCTGTGCTTGTTTGAGGTTCGTAGAGTCCTGCGGTTGCTGTTGTCAATGCTTCGCGGAATCACCATTACCATCACTGCGTTGTACATTGTCTTTCAATGTGCTCCAATGGAACGGAAAAAGATCTGGAAGCTTTGCACGTACACTTTCTATATTGCGTTCTACAAAACTTAAGGTGAGTATTTATTTCATCTCTTGTGCAGACACTCGCCCTTCTTTTTTCTTCTCTTCTTTCGATCCGCAAATTTGGTAGTGTAGCTAAACTGGAGAGTAAATTTTAATAAATTGGTTCATATTTGTAAGCTTATTACGAAGTAAATACAAGAAGAATGTATGAGCTCATACTATAGATCAATTAAGCAGTACTTTGACTCTACGTTGAAACAACGAAACATACGATATTACTTAAAATATATTGCCTATTTGATAGTGCGTGCTGCATGCCTCGAGTGAGAAGTTACGTGCTGTGGACAAAGACAAGCTGCCAACACACTCAGATAAACGCACGGGACTTCCCAAGCCACGCGCCGAAATAAGACATGCCTGCCCTCTCTTGGCGTCATCGCGAACTCGGTGAACAAAGCGTACGTAATAAAGCACCAGCTGCAATTTAAATTATCACGATATAAGGTATATCATGGTTTAAAGTAGGTTTACCGTATAGTTTCTTGGTGGCTCATTTTTTTCCAAATGCTGTGCCGCCGGGAAAGGAGATCCGTTATCTCTTTGCTGCTATATTTTAAAAACTATGATTGGCAGTTTGCTTGAATTAGCTGAATTGTATTATTTCAATGCCATTTTTAAAATGTTAGAATCTATAAGATATTACATAAATTTAAATTTTAATATAGTGAAAAATACATTTTAAATCGTTCACTAATAAAGCATATTCCTATAGGTTTTACAATAATTTTTTAAGACACAAAAAAGGCATATAGATACTTCTGTGTATTTCTGCGTGTGTGGTTCGTTTGTAGTTTAGATATGCGATTTACAATAAAATTACGCTTTCAGTAGCCAGAAGCTAAGTCCTAATTGCAGCCAAGGAAAGTGGCCAAGAGCACGTTGACTCAATAACGAAATGTCGCACGGGTCTATGTTGGCCCAACATGAGTTTTATGTTGGTTGCAGCTGAAATACTACATTAACCCAACATATTTTTTTACTTTTGTACACATTTTTAAGAGTAGTGTGTTTTTCTTCCAGAAATACATTAACCGTCATTTTTCTGACAAGTAACCAACACATGACCAACGAAATCAGTTCTAAATTAGACATTGGCCTGTGTGTTATAAAACGTATATTTTAAACAAACGTACGAAATTAATATTTAAATTAATTAGAAACATGGTAATTACCATTGTTGGCATAATGTTGGTTACATAGTGTTGGCCCAACATAAATTTAGAAGACGACAATATGTTTTCAAACAAGTAACCAATACATGACCAAAAAGTCAATTAAAAATAACACATAGCATGTGTGTTAAAATTTTTATTTGAAACAATCATACAAATCTCTACTGTTATTTTATCAGAAATATGATAACTATCATTGTTGGCATAATGTTAGATACATAATGTTTGCCCATCTTAACAATCAGTAACAATTACCAACTGTTGCGTTCCCAACATTGGAGCAACGTATAAATAAATAAAAATATTTTAGAGATAAATATATCAGGTAATGAAGAATCTTCTTAATACTATATAAAAATTAGAAAATTGAATTTTTTTATTCAAAGAGTTTGTTATAACATTTTACATAAAATGTTGGTTGCCCAAGGTTGGCCAAACAGAAATTACGCACCTATTACCAACAGTGTGTTTATCAACTTATTACCAACCACCTAGTAACCATTTAAATTTTAAAAATACACATGAGATCGGTTATGGCATTTTCTGATTTAGTGACATCATTGTCTGGGGGATACTAAGTAATATCCTAACATTTTCATGGTAGCGGAATTTTGTTCTCATATTACGTTGGGTCATCGTTGTATTAATATGTTCCAACACTACATAAAGGCAACCTTGCCAACCAAACGCCAACGATGGGCCAACGTAAGTTGCTATTGAGGAAATTGTTAATTGATATTATTTTCCCACTGATTTGGTTTAACTAATGTTTATATTAATATCATGTCACTAGATGTGAACCATCATTGTAACATGGGGTGGGAAAGGTAAAAATTATACTCAGAGCACACTATGAATACAAATGTTATAGCGAGATTTAAGAAATGCTAAATTATAACTGCTTGCGTTGTAAAAACGTAGACACATCTTTGTAGAGTGCTTCTACTGCTGCTCAGCTTCTGTGCTACTAGTTATTTGCGATTATTTTTTACACGTAATTTAAGTGGGTACCTAGGAGTCTTTAGTGTGGTGAGGCAATCACTGGGACAAGAGATATGTGTCTGGAGTTTATGCTGCTGCTTATTGGGCGTCGAGGACCCGAGGGGAACACTATATTTCTACGAATAATTTTAGAATATGCAAGCATTTTTATAACGCTGGTTTTCTAGTTCCAAAGAATTTAGCTAAGTTTCGATGGCATCCCATTCTGCTGATATTTTGCGAAAACTTAAAAGTTTAGAAATATTGTCTACTCGGTTTATGTGCCTGTTCCTGTAGCTAGAACACAAAAATGTTCGGACATCGGCCGTGCAATGGCTATCACTAGTAAAACATCTGAGAGAGGAAAAAATAAGAAACTCGCGAGAACGGAAATTAATATCACCAACCAGTAGGACCACTTGGGTAAACAGAGGGCGACGGGCATGGTACACCACCCTCTGCACATCTGAACAGTGCCGCGAGTATGGGGTGGCCCACTTTGTGGGGGCCATGTCGTCTGCTACCTGCTAGCCTAACTTTGGCATGACAACACAAGCGCTGAATGTCCCGAGGAACTAACAATAATAAAATAATGTTCGAAAATATAGCCACAGCAAGACTACAAGTTAAACACATTCAATTGACAGTAACCATATTTTACGTAAATTAAAAGATGATGATTTTCAGTCCATACTATTGATACCCAAATTAAACATTTATTATCATCAGTTTAGCAGCAAAGAGTATAATTACATTAAACTATTAAACTTTTAAATAGTGATGTACGAAACCGGACTAATAATCATACAAACTACAGCGATCAATGCACAAAAAAATGTTTTCCAAAGGAAAACATTTTTCATGTCAGCTATAGTAAATTTGGCAATAGTCTATTTAAGACTGAATTACATAAATAGTAAAAAAGCATAAAATGATTTCTGGAAGCTAATAATTAAATATTGTTGTATGAGATAAATTCCCAACTAATATTAACTCTAGAAATTTGTATTAACATTCTGAATAAAGTCATAAAAATATACACAGTATTTCAAGATACGAAAAATTGTAATACAATAATTTCTTATCTTCTGAGTGACGATTCAATACAAAAAACATAATGTTTATAAGATTACACTTTCAATTCTACTTAACCAAAGAGCCACCAAATTCACGCATGAATAACTGTTTAAGATAAAGAGTGATACAGATATTGGAGATTTTATACGAATAGCTTGAAAAGTTAGTCAGATATATAACTGGCCTAAACACAACTAAAAATAATCTGTAAGAACATAAGAGTTATTTTAATAATGTAAGTTGGACTTTACCTGATACAGAACTATAAAATTAAAACTAATACATAGAGTTTAGAGTCTAAAATATTCAAAATAAAAAATACAATTTTAAACAATAGAAAAAAGTCGCAATATTAAAAAAAAATCACTACAAGTGACATGAAAGCAACGAAGGTGAAAAAACATCCAAAGTTACAAAATTGAAACTACGAAGAGGCTATGTAAGTAGAAAATTAAGATAAAAGGAAATAATACATATTGGCCTGTAATTATTATCAAATTCACAAAGAAATTCCCAGAGCAGTAACGTACACATTCTACGTTGGACAAAATTACGTATATTAAAAATGCAATAGGAGGATGATAATACTTATGCGATCAATGATCCCGATGGGCGCTATAGAGTTACCCCGATGATCACGTGAGAGGCATATTGATGCAATCAGTATCCCCGACGGGAATATTACAGGCGCATTTATACGATAATTGATCTCGACAGTCTTATTAGAGGGGGATCGACGGGATCAATAACCCCGATTAGCACTTTATAAGTAAGTATTTACCTTCCCCACATATAGTTAGAATGGCGACAGGAAAGCATGGCAATTCACGTAGAGTAAGGAACATAAGTGGTGCTGATAAACTCAACCACGTTTACGGAGTATTTTGGAGATATAACAGGTCCAAGCACATTTGGCACCTTTTCTGACACCTAAAAATAAGGACTGTAACCCTATATTCGTCCAACATCTGCAATATTTATACAAATCCCTTTCTGCGACGAATTAAAACCCATTTATTTTAAAAAATCCTAGAAATCTCAGCAACAGCTACATTGTAGTGAATAAACTGGAATGTGCACCTAAATAAACATTTTATAAAACATTTTAAACCTCGCCAAGGAAATTAAATTTTCTTCTAATATTAATAATGCGGTAAAAATTTTCAAACTGTTTAAAAATGACAATTTATTAAAATAAAATACTTATATGATGTAATATGAACATTGCCAAAAACAATACATTTGTATATCTTCGGAAAGTAGGCTAAAAAGGAAAAACTGACTGACTGAACGATATATCAACGCCCAACCTCAACCATTGACACTAGAAATATGAAATTAAGGAAACATNATGCAATAGGAGGATGATAATACTTATGCGATCAATGATCCCGATGGGCGCTATAGAGTTACCCCGATGATCACGTCAGAGGCATATTGATGCAATCNCGTATATTAAAAATGCAATAGGAGGATGATAATACTTATGCGATCAATGATCCCGATGGGCGCTATAGAGTTACCCCGATGATCACGTCAGAGGCATATTGATGCAATCAGTATTCCCGACGGGAATATTACAGGCGCATTTATACGATAATTGATCTCGACAGTCTTATTAGAGGGGGATCGATGGGATCAATAACCCCGATTAGCACTTTATAAGTAAGTATTTATCTTCCCCACATATAGTTAGAATGGCGACAGGAAAGCATGGCAATTCACGTAGAGTAAGGAACATAAGTGGTGCTGATAAACTCAACCACGTTTACGGAGTATTTTGGAGATATAACAGGTCCAAGCACATTTGGCACCTTTTCTGACACCTAAAAGTAAGGACTGTAACCCTATATTCGTCCAACATCTGCAATATTTATACAAATCCCTTTCTGCGACGAATTAAAACCCATTTATTTTAAAAAATCCTAGAAATCTCAGCAACAGCTACATTGTAGTGAATAAACTGGAATGTGCACCTAAATAAACATTTAGACAGACATAAACTGACTGACTGAACGATATATCAACGCCCAACCTCAACCATTGACACTAGAAATATGAAATTAAGGAAACATNAAAACTGACTGACTGAACGATATATCAACGCCCAACCTCAACCATTGACACTAGAAATATGAAATTAAGGAAACATTAATTATGTAATGTAGGTAGCCAATAAGGAGGGATTTTTTCAAAGTTCAACCACTCTAAAGGGATGAAATTGTCGGGAGGGGTGGGGGAGGAGGAGGTTTACAAAGTTTGTATGGAAAAAAATTTTTAGATGGATTAACTGGAAACTTTGTTGTTTTGCAGTCAGCAATATTTCGTACTACAACATAGTAATATTTCCAGATTTATAAATACATGCAACAATTNTTGTTGTTTTGCAGTCAGCAATATTTCGTACTACAACATAGTAATATTTCCAGATTTATAAATACATGCAACAATTGATTTTATAACCCGTATTTTCTAAAATCGTATTTTCTAAACATCACTCCAAGTTTTTAATTTTTATCAATGGACATTACAAGATGAAAAACGGTATCACGTAAAAAATTGTAATTCCCCAAAAAATTTTTTTTCGGCATAACACTTACTTTTTTTGTTTTTCAAGTACTTTGTTAATGAAAATTATTAGGAAATGATTTAATAGTGTATTAAAATAATTATTTCCGTGAATATATTATGACTTTAAAATTACTATTTACAAATTATGAAACAAGGTTAATTGTTTTCATTGTAATGGGTTTGTACTTACCAGTGCATCAAATCAATTTCTTCTGATAGGAAGAATTTTTGTTTCGACTGTGGATAATGATCACTATTCCTTTTTCAACCAAGTTTTTGGAAATGATAAATATATTTATATGTGATTAAAACATATAATTAAAACAACAAGTTTTTTCAACTTTGACGATTGAACAGAGTTTGATAAGCTGTACACAGCACGAGATATATAACCATTAAATATCATCAGAAAGGGTTTCACGGGAATAAACTTGTAACCGCTTTTAATTAGTTCAAGAATATAACTAAAAGATTTTGTTAAATTTTGTAAATTGTTATTAATGATGACAACTATAATTGAGATGATTTAAAATATTTACATTCCTTGAAATGCTTGCGATAACAAACGAAGTTCAAAACTACCAAGTGTTTTTTACAAAATTTTTTTTTTTTAACTTTGATGCACAGCGCAATACTTAAACTACGTAAACATGTTTGTTTGTTATATTCGCGCCTCAAAGGTAAGACTCACATTGTGATAGGTCTAGAATTATTGCCAGCCACACACATAAAACGACTGTACTTCTATCAATTAATATCGTGAACAATCCGGCTGTAGCCGAACGTGAACGTTGTGTTATTTTTTTTTTCTGAGTGACGTCCCAGTGAGGGTCTCCTGACTTTAGTTATTTTGTTGAACCTCTAAAATGCACCTATTTGCAGACCTTTCCAAATTAAGTCGATTTTGAGGGTCAAAGGGAAATTTTTTAGGTAAAAACGGAAGTTCCAAGATGGCGGCGGTCGGATCCGGCTTCAGCCACAGGTCCCGATGTGCCTTATCCGCCTGAATCATTCTGCCCACCTTATACGCAATAAATAATAAAACAGTAAAGAACATCTCTGTTTGAAACATATTCTAAATTCTAAAAACATAATCAGAAACCAACAAAAATCACTAAATAATCAGTTGTTGTGGAAAACGTCAGATTTATGTCAGTAACTGCAAGCGTAGTAGTTTCCAGTTCCGACGCACTCGCTGTGAGTCCACATATCCCGACGTTGGTAATGAAATCAAATTTTACCTCTGAGGTAGTTGGGATCACTTTTATTACTAAAGATGCCTATTGTAATCTATCTAAAGAAGGCCCATCATCGTATTTGTTGTAGTTACTTTCAATCATACCTTGCTCATTGTTAGAGCTACTAGCAGATTTTGTATCGTTCCTCTGGTGACGCTAACTTTGAGAACTCCTTCTGTACCTCGACTGCATCCTCACCCGCATTCACTTCTTAGGCAACGAATTTCCGACTTTTGTGAATATTCTGTAAAGGGAGAAGGTTTCATGAACATCTATGTGTTGACTCTTACTCTATTCGAAGTCTTTATTTTAGGTTTAGAGATCGGCTGAATGTTCTCCTGTAAAATAATATCGCTCTTTGATGCCGTTGACGAGGTTGACCACAGGCTTTCTTTGAGTTTGCTGACCGTAGTCTGCTGTCGATTCCCAGTTTTCATTGGCCGTACTGCCAACGCTTTAAGATGTTTATGCACTATTGGCTTACTCTTGTGCCAATATTCCAAAATTCTCTCTCTTTCTTTCTCTCTCTTTATATATGGATATATATGTATATGATCATTGCCAGGGCCAATTTATTTTAATTAAAATTTGTTGTCAGCAACCTCGACTAGTGAACACTTGTAGTCGGCTCATCCAAATAGTTCAATTATGTCATGCTGCTTGGAATTCCTATCATAATTCATCAAGCATATTCTAATCTCTCCTCTGTAGTGGTTCTCAATTGCATATATGATTGTTATATCGATATATTAGAGTCAGTGTAGAGTGGGGTAAGTGAGACGTAAAATGGTGTTGTGTAAATCAGCGGCAATAACTAGGATTTCCAGATTTCACATGAAACGGCAGTGTTATTCTGGTATGAGGAATCCTAGAGAATAAGTTTTTATATCGAGATGAATTTTTAACAAAATTTAACCACTACATCAATAAATTGGATTCGGGTTCTGGAAGAAGTGTAAACTTTGTCAATGTCACCACAAGGAGAACAGTTCATTACCATTTCAAAAAAAGTCTTCCTCGATAATATCGTCATAGGTGGCATAAAATGTTCAGGTGGACAATTAATGCAACAAAACAATTGTATTAACTGATCTCACTTGATTTTACTTAAAAACTCCTACATGCTTTTTGTTTTTATTGCAGAAGAAATTTGGTGTTTTGTTTGAACTTATGTCTGATCAGTTCCGTTGACATTGTGAATGCAGTCAGGTTGGTAACGAGTTTTTAAATTTAATTTTCGGGAAATTTTAAATTTACTTTAACTCTTTCTGAAAAAATAAAACCCATGTACACGAGCATGTAATGGCAGTATAGGTTTTCTGATAAAACATTACGTAATTATGCTTGCTCAAAAATGTTGCAAACATGCACGTTCAACTACTTTATTTTTTATCTGACTGAGAAAGTTTTTTTTCAGTGGAAGTAGTCAGACTTTTGGTCGTGCATCCATGCTAATACGTCCTTAATATTTGGAACAATAAACAATGCTTTGTAATAATTTGCATTCTAAATAAGACAGGGATGTAAATAATGCCACTGAAACAATCTTTTCGTCATTTTACAGTTTAATATCACGCTCGTGACTGCTGTAGCTCGCCTTTGATTTGCCTCGGATATCATTTTCTGGATATCTTCATTACAGACTTAGCCATGCATGTGATATGGCTTACGTCGCTGTGACATGAACAGTGGCTTGGGGCAACATTAAATAATTGTCATATCTTCACGTGGGACTAAATTAACCAACGAATAAAATTCTGCAAACTATAGAGTCTTTATTACATTAAAGAAGAGCTTACATGGCGATGCTAGTTATTTTTAACACCTGAAGAACTAATACATAATAAAGGGATCAACTTACTACATTTTCCTCTACATGCTGATAACAAGAAAATTTTTTAATATAATTTTTAACTCATAATTTATAAAAGGTTTTTATACTTAATAAATTTATTACATTTTTCAAATATAAAAAAAATTGTTTCTGTAAATCGAATACAGCATGTCCTCAAACAGCTTCGTTCGAATAATATTAAAAAAAAAAAAAAAGAGCTTAATATAATAGATTTAATTTACAGCCACGGAGTTACTGAATCAGAGCATAAATAACACAACACATATTATAAACACACATGTTTTTTTATACAATCAGCAAACATGTATTCACATAAATATTACTAGTATCAGTTATAATGCTAATTTCGCACAGTTAAATATAATTCATAAAAAAATTTTTTTTTACTAGTTCCCCTAAAAAGTAAATTACGGTTCTTAAGCTAATGTAAGAGTACCAGTAACATAATTAACCTATATTAACAAATGCACAAAAATTAATTTAATATGGATTACATCACTGCATTATCCACAAATAATACGTAAAGTGGTAAATATTTTTAATAAATTTGAATAAATTTTCAATGACTAAATTATAACTCCATAAGCTTACAAGTATTGTACAAGTTTGAAATATCGTTAATTCTACGGTTTTTGACACAACATTGTTATTCACATTTTAAAACAAAAGTCGTTATTTAGCTCAGGCCTATGCTGATAACATTTTTGGCTTAGAAAAATTCTGTATAATTGTGTAAATTTCAACCTTGTATTAAGAATTTAATTTGCATTAAATTTAAATGTTTATAAAAGTAAATGTGGTTTTGAGCCACAAGATTCGCATATATAAATGTTGAAACTTAAAGTTAATCATCTTCATAAGACATGCAAAATAATTAGGATTATACCGACACATTCACAAAAGTGACCTATTACTAAAATCATGCAGCTTATCACATTAAAACATTTGTTGGCATAAATATTCGCGTAACTTAACATAATGTTTGCATTAAACGGAATGATATATTTTTAATGAAACATACAGTACAAAAAGTAATTACACCAACACCGCGTTAGGACAATGTTCCAACCATATGCAGTACAGAAAAGGGTCGGATCACAGCAGAACAGGATGCAGATTTTTGCAATTATTTAAAGTTGAAATTTACTCACTCCTATGTAATTACTTTGAAAAAATGCATTTAAAATTGCAAATATACGCATATGCACGTGGTGAATATAAAGTTTAAAAAACAATTACATATTTATATATATTTTTAATTTTATACACATAGGTTCAAAAAAGTGTCTATATTTTGAAAACATAAACATTGCACAGAAATTTCTTCTGTCAGTGGGTTACAACCAAACCCGCATTCTTTCCAAACAAGTTTTTATTTATATAAGACATTTTTAAGGGGTAACATTATTTGTCTTTTAAAGGAATATCAACATTATATTTATCCATTCGCAAAAATCTAAATACAGTAATTAATTCAAGACGTCACCTATCGACGTGATACTTCGCGAAACAATAATTATCAGAAAGGTTTTATTTATCAGCAAAAGCACACTTTGTCGCTGACAATTTCTATGGTAATGCATAACACTGACGTCTCAAACAATTTTTATGAATCATAATATAAAACAACAATAATGGTTAACCGCGGTGCATTATCATACCACAATGTAATAAAAATACATGTTAGAAATACCTTACATAGCAAAGAAAACCACTTCTTGTGACAGTTTTGTAGAGTAAAGAAATTACTTTTTATTTAATGGGAAGTTTACATAAACTTAGTTAAACAGTTTTTAAAGATTTCTGTATTAATTTCATTTTCATGGTGACAATATTAAAACTTTTCTTTTCTTACATTGTAATTTGAAGTACTATCGAAACGTACTGAATATGTTAAGGTAACAAATAACACATCCTTCGATGGCTAAAATTTGGTGCAAACATAGAAATCCACTAATTTACNATGAATCATAATATAAAACAACAATAATGGTTAACCGCGGTGCATTATCATACCACAATGTAATAAAAATACATGTTAGAAATACCTTACATAGCAAAGAAAACCACTTCTTGTGACAGTTTTGTAGAGTAAAGAAATTACTTTCTATTTAATGGGAAGTTTACATAAACTTAGTTAAACAGTTTTTAAAGATTTCTGTATTAATTTCATTTTCATGGCGACAATATTAAAACTTTTCTTTTCGTACATTGTAATTTGAAGTACTATCGAAACGTACTGAATATGTTACGGTAACAAATAACACATCCCTCGAGGGCTAAAACTTTGGTGTAAGCATAGAAACCCACTAATTTATTATCAGAAANCCACTAATTTACTATCAGAAACTTTAATGTTGAACTACTGTAACGAAAATGCGAGGTAATCATTGTCTTTAATACATAGATAAATCAAAACTATTATTGGTGGCAAACATACTTTGAAGTGGCTCATATTTAACCATAACATTCTTTGCAGTAACAAATCATATGATGCAGAAAACGTAGTGTTTTTAGAGTGCTTTTCCACGTGACTGCATTATTTTGACACAAATATGTATTCTTCAGAAATCACCGCACTGTTAATAGTCATGGCGTACCGCTTCTCCTATTCAAATATTATTCTTGCAATCTAGGAGTCTTCAAATAATAAGATATATGATTTACTAATATCTAGTGGTATAAGACATTGGGGGCGAAAAGTGTATGTTTATCAGGCAGCAAGCAATATTTCGTACCACAAAATAGTAATATTTGAAGATTTATAAATTCTCACAGCAATTGATTTTATAATTAGTATTTTCTAAAAGTCGTTCCAAGATTCCATTTTTTTTAATAGACCATACATGAATAAATACGGGATCGTATAAAAAACGGTAAACCCAGAAAAAAAAATTAGGAATAACTCTTTGTTTCTTTGTATTGCCAGTACTTTGTTAATGAAAATTGTTAGAGAATGATTTAATAGTGTATTAAAATAATTATTTTCTTGAATAAATTAAGACTTAAAAATATTAATTTTATTTACAGATCATGACAAAAGTTAATTTTTTTTCAGTGTAATGGGTTGTACTTACCAGTGCATCAAATCAATTCCTTCTGATACGAAGACTTTTTGTTATGACTGTGGCTCTTGAAAAAAACTCGTTTTTGACCAAGTATTCAAAATTAATGATAACAATATATATATTTGTGATTTATATTGTAAATATAGAAATATAACAAAAAGTTTTTTTTTTTTTTTTTTCAAATTTGACGATTCATCAGAGTTTGGTAAGTTGTACACCACGAAAAATATCACTATTAAAGTGTCATCAGAAAGGGATTCACGGGAATAAACTGACAACCGATTTTAATTAGTTAAAAAATATAACTAAAAGATTTTTGTTAACTTTTATACACTGTTATTACTGACGATAACTATAACTGAGAGGAGTTAAAATTATAAAATTTTTGCTATAAAATCAAGTTCAGAGCAACCTAGTGGTTTTCTCCCAAGTTAATGATTTTTTTTCTAAACTTTGAAGCCAAGCACATTACCTAAACAACGTAAACACGTTTGTTGTATACTCGCCTTAAAAATAAGACTCACATTATGATAGGTCTAGAGTTCTTGCCGGCCACACACATAAAACAACTGTACTTCTATCGATTAATGTCGTGTACAATCCGACTGTGGCTGGACATGCACCTTGTGTCCTTCATTTTTGTTGAGTTAAGTTCCAGTGAGGACTTCTTGATTCTCGTTATATGTCTCGAACCTCTNACTCACATTATGATAGGTCTAGAGTTCTTGCCGGCCACACACATAAAACAACTGTACTTCTATCGATTAATGTCGTGAACAATCCGACTGTGGCTGGACATGCACCTTGTGTCCTTCATTTTTGTTGAGTTAAGTTCCAGTGAGGACTTCTTGATTCTCGTTATATGTCTCGAACCTCTACAATGCACATATCATAGATATATCCAAACATTGGCAGATAAAGATCGGCGTAGCGACACAGTTACTTTTGGCAAAAAAAAATATCTGTCGGAAAAACAGTATCTGTTTACACACGTACGATTTTTTTAATGTTGAAAGTTATACATAATATTAAGAGGTGACCAAATTAAAATAATATCTTAGGCTGGACGAAAATTAACTGAAAAATTCTTCGGCATACTTGTCGAAATGACATATTTAATAAAACATTTTCATTAACTATATAAACACAAATTCTGAAAACAATGGACGAAAAAAAAACCCAGTAGCACATAATCGCATGCATGCTAACATAATATTCGAGATTAGTCGAAACTGACTCAATAGTCGATGATTTATTCTGNGGCACATAATCGCATGCATGCTAACATAATATTCGAGATTAGTCGAAACTGACTCAATAGTCGATGATTTATTCTGAACTTATAACTTTATTGTGCGTGCTCCCCATATATTTCTACCTCTCTCTTACACGCATTTCCCACCCACCTGTCTTTATTAATATATATGTACAGTATGTATTTATATAAACATACAAAGATATTTAACACAGCTCCTTAAAGATCTTCGAAATATACTAGAACAACGCTCGTAAAGAACAATATGCAAGAAGAAACATTTTAAAATTTAGTGCATCCATAGCCCATTTGACACAAACAATCAAAATATTTTCCATGGAATATTTATCCCTGCTGCAACGAAAGTTATTGAACACTCTTCCAAACACCCGCCCTTTTGCTGATTAAGGACTTTTCTCATCACGGTGTCACAGAATCGGTGCTAACGTCACGAGTAGCAAATTCCACACAAGTTGCCGAGGAGAGTGAACACTAGTAGGACATTCAAATTGATCCTCGGTCATGCGACTTCAACTGCACATCCGAAAAATAAATATCTGTTGTGTTTTCCATGCGCAACGCTAGGCTTGGACACCCAGGTCCTCTTATTTCCATTTTGTCTGATGGAGTCATGCCAAGAGGCTTAAACAGTCACAGGTCGTGTTTAATAAACGCGAATTAGATTTTTCTGACCAGAAACCATTATGACGATTCTTTTGAAACGTTCAATTGAATACCGATAAATACCGAGTTAAGGTTTAAACCAGTTAGTTAATTGTTCCATTGATTGTGTGTATAGTTTCTTCATGCGGTGTCGAACTGCAGCAGAACAAGGATATAGGTCGCTACTGCTCCAAGCATGGACGATAAGAAGGAGTAATCGAGTGTTATAAAGCCAGTAGCGGTGAAAGTCACCTCTCTGCTACGGACTTGGCCCACCAGCATCTTCAACTGCTCCTTATCATCCGCTCTCAGGTCTTTGTTCAGAAGCAACTTGTTGGCAATACGCACAGTCTCTAGAGACTCGGCCCTCGCATCGCTACATGACTGTATGAGTAGCAAAGTTTTCGCTGTTCTAATCACTGCCCAGGATATACTCAGAATAATGTAGCCCAAGTACATAAAACCGTAATCATTTAGTTTGATCATTCGAGCTGCTATGGATATTGCAAAATAGATAAATGATACTATTTGAACGAAGGTGGTGAACATGTCTAGAAGCAACATCCGACCATACATGGAGTTAACTATAGATACCACATCAGTGAGTCTGTGGTGAATCAACGATAGTTTATGAACTTGAAATTCAACATCATGTATAGTTGTGTTCACTTCTTGTAGACCTTCTCGTTGTGCATTATTTGCTTCGGTTATGACATAGCTGACATTTCCCTCTTCTGGGCTCCTGTTATTTACATCATTGNTCGTTGTGCATTATTTGCTTCGGTTATGACATAGCTGACATTTCCCTCTTCTGGGCTCCTGTTATTTACATCATTGATAACTGCCCTCGTTACGGTGTTATCATCATACATTTTTTCAAACATATCGTTTAATCTTCTGAACATTATTTTGATCACGTTAATGATACTTACCCAATGCAGAATAAATGAGCAGTTAATTGTGTGCAATGTTACCTTTCCTGCAATGCCGACAAAAGAAGAATTTTTCTTTTGCATACTGAGACACACATCTATAGCTGTGAGAGGTACGAAACCAAGAAAAACAAAGAAACATTTTGCATACATTATTTGCAGTGGCTTCATCTGGCAGTCCTTACAACCTTGTAGAAGGAAACTATCGATTGTTTCTACCTTCGCTATTAGTTTTTTGACATTCCCATAATTAAAACTTACGTTTATAATAATAAATGAAACTGTTGTCAAAGAATAAATAAAATAATTGGAAATGCTCAAAATTGTTTCTTTAGATATTTGAGATATATTATTATATTTAAATTTGTTTATCATAAAATCCGTGAAGCCGGATAGAATAATTATTGTAAGGAAAGTACCACAAATTGCTGAAAGAGTAGAATACTTAACAACGCTGATTTTACCGTTGTGGGATGAGGTGATTTTGAAAGGTGCAAGACCAGTGTATTTAGAAAAGTAAAAAACATTTGTCAGTACTTTGAAGATACTTCCCTGCTTTCGATTCTGTTGCATTTCGTTGTACATCACTTGATACTGAATTCGATAACTGAAATGAAAAGAGATTTCATTTTGTAAGATACTTTTTATATGGGTAATAAATGTACTTGAAAGAAAATATATTTGCCTTTTTAGAAGTGGTGCCACTAGCTATTTATGATGATTACTTCAGCTCTGTATACACAAACATTAGGTAGTTACTGGAATATACAATTGGAAATTCCACGAAACACATTGAAAAATATTTAATTAAAATTTGTAAACCTTGTTAAAGTTTTTGTGTTTATTTAGAATCTCGGAGGCCAACATTTTACTAAAAGGAAAGAGACATTCTCAATTGAGTAGTATTTCTGTTATGTGTAGAACTTGAAAAATATATTACCATTAATATGTGTTAGCATGTGACCAAAGTGATTAATTTTTTGTCATAACAGTATTTCTGATAAAAAGTTTTGAAATAATGCAACAGGTAATGATTGCTGAATTAGACATATCTAAATAATTAATAGTAGAATAGTGGAGTATTTACGTCATTTTGTTTAAGAAAGTTAATAAGAGATACTAGCTGCTATCACATGACTAAAAGTGAAAAATTCTATTGCTTATAATTAAACATTTTGTTATTTATTTTTGGTTATTTGTTTCTACTTAGGTCGTATTTCGTTACCTCTACAATGTGCAAAAGAGGTGTTACAATTCCTTTCTAGAGGTGCACCTGTGTACAACACACGTCACTATACTTTGGGTTAATCTCGTGCATCAATTGCATGTGGTCTGGAGCACAAATGTTTGGTGCGGTGACGTCACATAAGCGCGGATTCCTAGCGGGGACTTGCCGTTAGTTTGGTTAAAAACCTATAAGATCGTCAACGGTGGCAACAGTTGGTCGTCACGTGTGGCTAGAAGATGCATTTGTTTGGTTTTCTGTATGGTTGAGCTACTTTACACACACGAAGTACATCAAAATATACACTGAAGAGCCAAAAGAACTGGTGCACCTGCCTAATATCGTGTAGGATTCCCGAGCACGCAGAAGTGCCGCAAAACGACGTGGCACTGACTCGACTAATGTCTGAAGGTATGCAGGAGGCATTGAAATCTGCACCAATTTGAGAAAGGGTTGCACGTCTGTCACATTTAATGATTCTCGTCAGTCATCGTTTGTCCCGTTCATTCACGATCTTTTTCCGGCCGCAGCGGTGTCGAAGTTTTGATGTTTTACCGGATTTTCGATATTCAGGGTACACTCGTGAAATGGTTGTACGCGAACATCCAAATGTTATCGCTACCTCGGAGATGCTATGTCCCTATCTCTCGTGCGCCGACTATAACACCACATTCAAACTCACTTAAATCTTTATAATTTTCCATTGTAGCATCAGTAACCGATCTATCAACTTTGCCAGACGCTTGTTGTCTTATATAAGCGCTGACGACCGCATCGCGTTACTCTGATTGGTTCTATACCTCTGTTATTTGCATACGTACGCCTATACCAGTTTTTTTGGCTCTCCAGTGTATGTACATGTATGCAAGGGAAGGTGTGTGTGGAGTAAGTTGAGATGGCCTGCAGTATAGCAATTTGAGTGAAGAATTTGGTGGAAATTAGTTGATTGGTTCCAGAGATATGGTATAAAAACTCCATATTTCTTGTGACGGTCTTCATAAATGAAAGACAAAAAGTCTTATGTATGAAAGCGTGTGATGATTGTCGCACATATTGCCAGTATATAAAGTTATGATTAAACCGGTTGCATAGTTTCGTAGATATAACCCACTAAGCTAATATGTTTTTATAGCCTCCATTCTCAACACAGCGGTATTTTACACTTAAAAACATACAAATGAACAAGTCCTTACATAGTACAAGTAGTTCTCCGAATTTGGAATAAATCGGTTGATTGTTTTCTGTGATATGACACAAAAATGTTATTTTTTCATGTGTGGCTATCTTAAAACCTGGTTGATAAATGAGGTTCTGTATAGACCAATATGAATATTAAAATACGTTTTGCTCGCATTCAAAAAATGTTTTAATTTAATTCATAGTTTCATTAATTTCTTAGTTAGAATGTTTACATAACTGCCATTTTTTAAATAAATGCTGGAACCCACTCAAAACATATCAGTTTACATAGCCTGCCATTGTGTTTTATGTTTGAAAATGTGGTATAAATTTGTTGGTTTTTCTGGAGATATAACATAAAAACTTTAAATTTTCATGTAATGGTAACTTAGAAAACGGCGGACAAATTATATTTTGTGTAGACCCATTTGATGGTTGTTATACACTGAGGTGACAAAAGTCATGGGATATCTCCTAATATCGTGTCGGACCTCCTTTTGCCCGGCGAAGTGAAGTAACTCGACGTGACATGTACTCAACAAGTCGTTGGAAATCCCCGGCAGAAATATTGAGCCATGCTGCCTCTATAGACGTCCATAATTGCGAAAGTGTTGCTGGTGCAGGCGTTTGTGCACGAACTTACTTCTCGATTATGTCCCATAAATGTTCGATGGGATTAATGTCCGGCGATCTTGGTGGCCAAATCATTCGCTGGAATTGTCCAGAATGTTCTTCAAATCAATCGCGAACAGTTGTCGCCCGGTGACATGGCGCATTGTCATCCATAAAAATTTCATCGTTGTTTGGGTACATGAAGTCCATGAATGGCTGCAAGTGGTCTCCAAGTAGCTGAACATAACTCTTTCCAGTAAATGATCGGTTCAGTTGGACCAGAGGACCCAGTCCATTCCATGTAAAAACAGTCCACACATTTATGGAGCCACCACCAGCTTGCACAGTTCCTCGTTGACAACTTGGGTCCATGGATTCGTGGGGTCTGCGCCACACACGAACCCTACCATCAGCTCTTACCAACTGAAATCGGGACTCATCTGACCAAGCCATGGTTTTCCAGTCGTCTAGGGTCCAACCGATATGGTCACGAGCCCAGGAGAGGCACTGCAGGCGATGTCGTGCTGTTAGTAAAGGCACTCGTGTCGGTTTTCTGCTGGCATGGCCCATTACAGCCAAAGTTCGCCGCACTGTCCTTACGGACATGTCTATCGTAGGTCCCACATTGATTCCTGCGGTTATTTCACGCAGTGTTGCTTGTCTGTTAACACTGACCATTCTGCGCATACGTCGTTGGTCTCGGTCATTAAGTGCAGGCGGTTGGCCACTGCGTTGTCCATGGTGGGAGTTTATGCTTGAAATAAGGTATTCTCGGCACACTCTTGACACTATGGATCTCAGAATGTTGAATTCCCTAACCATTTCCGAATTGGAATGGGTTAATTCCCGTCCTGCGGCCATAATCACGTCAGAAACCTTTTCACATGAATCACTTGACTACAAATGAAAGTTCAACCAATGAACTGCCCATTTATACATTTCGTACGCGATACTACTGCCATCTGTATATTTGAATATTGCTATCCCATGACTTTTGTCAACTCAGTGTATATATTTACTGTATACAATTATATATATTACATATTTATAACATGGTTTCTACGATATAGAATACAATGCTAAAATAGCTATTAGTGCCTGACCTTTAAAAATACGTACGTACATAACTAGCGCAATATTATTTTATTGGCAAATTTGGAAGTGATAAGTCATTTTTTTGGTGAAATATGACACAACTATTTAAATTCACATGGCACTATCTTACAAAATTATGGGAAAGTGGTTGCTTCTTGGGCACATACAATGACTGTAATACAAACTGTCAGCATACAAAATTTGGTCGAAATTGAACGAACGGTATAATAGCTATACCAAATAAACCTTATATATTTTTCTGGAAGCCCTTTTAAGAATAAGTGTCTCAAAACTTAGAATCACGTACCTTTACATAGGCTGCCATATTATTATTAACGTGACAAATTTTGCGAGAGTCAATTGAGTAGATTTCGATGCATGAAGTAAAAGGTTTATTTATTCATGTAATGCCATATTGCAAAATGGCTGATCAACAAAAATTTATGTCTCGAAATTAAATGCTTTCCCTATACACTGTCAACATACAAAATTTGGTTTAAATAGGTTAAAATGTTCCTGTAATATGACATATAACACAATATCGTAAAATAACTGCCTCTGGCGAAATTCGGGTAAGGCGTTCAAGAATTGAAAGGTTGGATCACTCAGATGCACAGACACACACACAGAAACGCACGTAAACACAGANATAAGGCGTTCAAGAATTGAAAGGTTGGATCACTCAGATGCACAGACACACACACAGAAACGCACGTAAACACAGACAGGAAAGTAATCTCATAGATCAGAATTTCCTTACTTCGGAAAGTAGGCTAAAACCGATAGGAAATAGACGTGTCGGTAATATTTAATAATAAATAGTTATTATGCAAATATTTATTAAACTGAGTGCCCACGAATGCGATGCGTTGTCCTTTGATGTAATTTTCTAGACTCAGATAAACCTAGTTTGTATGAGGCGGAAGAATAGCCGCAAAGTACAAATATAGCAGGGCTTCAAAAAAGTTGAAAGTAACCGAGAATGGACAATATATAACTTTAGACAGCAATAGTAGTAATTTAAGAATTTTGACAGAGACAACGTGTCGGCATGAGAACAGGTGGAAATATCCTGCAACTGCTGGACATGTTGGGTTTTCCGATACCACCGTAGAGCGTTTTTATAATCAATGTACAGGTGAAAGCACTTACCAAAGTCGGGGTGTTCCCGGCAAGACAAGCCACACCAGCGGAGGATCGCTGTATTATACAACTTCATGAAGTCGCCGCCTACAATTTGGGCACAGTTACCGGGCACTCAGCAAAATCGTTCCGCGCGTTGTATGCATGACTACCATCGGCTGGACTGTGTCCCTCGTCCCATGCGATGGCTAAACTATTACCATACCATAAACGTTGACATTTATTATTTTTATGTTAATGGCAGACATGGTGTGATAGCGAGTTGACTTCACATCATGATAAGTGATGATTATCGCTTCGGTATTAATAGCGTCCGTCGTGTGCGANTGTGATAGCGAGTTGACTTCACATCATGATAAGTGATGATTATCGCTTCGGTATTAATAGCGTCCGTCGTGTGCGAATATTGCGAAGTCGAGAGAAGATCATATACTGATATGTTGTAGAGAGACGTACCAACATTACATCTATCATCATCGTCATTACCTCAGGTCACCTCTGGGAGTAATCCGGGAGGAACATGGTATAGTGTTTCGACAACGCAATGCTCGTTCACACACGACACATGTGTCTAGAGAGTACTTGTGTCATGTTGAGTTATTCTAGTGGCCAGCGAGTTCCCCAGACCTTTTTCCAGTAGAAGACAAGCGTTACTATTTCTGACTTAATTCTTAGCCAGCGCCGAAATGCAAGAGAACTGCATCCTACTGACACAGATAACGAGGCATGCCTGTTGTTTGTGTTAAGCTGTTCGTGTAACCTGAATTTGTACTCATTGTAATTTACCCATATACGTACCAACGTTTACAGTTTCACTTCGTTTCCTGCATTAATTTTTTTAGTGACCTAATTATTGTGTGTTGTAGTATAATACGGATTGTAAATAAATTGCCTCGGCTACAAAAAGGTACAGTCTTAATTTCCTTTATCAAGTTTGTAAGTTAAATAATGCAGAAGAAGACTGTTTGTCTTTATTCTAACATTGGACTACATCAAGGCCTTCACCTTTCAACTACAAATGCACCACTTTAAGCCTAATGGATGATACGAAATGATTTTCGTCACCCATAGCAATGAAAAATAATATAATTATAAATAATATACTGAAACACTTTCAACATTTACAAAAATTTCTTACATATGATAAATATTTGTGTTTAATTATTTACCATTACAGTTTGTGCTTTGTATTTGAATTCATGTTGTTTATTGAAATATCAATAAAGAACATTCGATATGAGCAATGCTCAAAATTTCCAATTCCCAAGTTATTTTTTTNTTGTTTATTGAAATATCAATAAAGAACATTCGATATGAGCAATGCTCAAAATTTCCAATTCCCAAGTTATTTTTTTTGGTAAAAAAATCCAAAAGTCACATATTTCACATCAGATTAAATTTTTTTGCAAATAATTGATGTAGTTATCTACTATAGCTGAGCTCAAATTTTAACCCACACCCTTGAAATGCTCAAACCCGGCAATATATGTTGTTTTTTAGGTNTTACTATAGCTGAGCTCAAATTTTAACCCACACCCTTGAAATGCTCAAACCCGGCAATATATGTTGTTTTTTAGGTTACGTACCTTCTTTCATAAGAGCTCGAAGACAACTGTTTGCGTTTGTGGACTGCTAGCCTATCGAGCGTTGTGCCAAGCGTAACCAATTACTTAGCGGCGATAATGATCACAGAATGAGCATTCGTGAAACCTGAGTTCTGAATAAACCATCAGGAATAGGATCTGCTTATTGAATCAATCTATTTATCAGCGCGAGGCAGGAAAAATTAATTAGCGTATTCCCATCGATCGCCGTGTAATCGTAATTGGTTCATTCAGTACCCGTAATAAGCATGGCATACTTTTTTTTACTGACATGTCCTTGATGAGTAAATTCCATTNCTTTTTTTACTGACATGTCCTTGATGAGTACATTCCATAAAAGTGGTGTGAAATATGCAACGATGTGAAATATGCAACTAACAAATATATTTGAAGTGAGAAGTCATAAGAAAAGCAACACTCGCGGCTCATGGTTGCAGTAGTATAGAAAAGCTGTTTTTCTTAATAAAGAAAAATTTAACCTTTCTACTTTTTCCTTATTTCACTATGTTTTGTTGGGTACTATTATCAGGGAGTATTTTCATCACTACGGGATTAAATATCTTTATGCATTCAGGTCTTTTGTCAAAAGCAATTCATTGGCAATGCGCAGTGTCTAGTTACTCGGTTTTCACATCATTACATAATTGTTTNGTCTTTTGTCAAAAGCAATTCATTGGCAATGCGCAGTGTCTAGTTACTCGGTTTTCACATCATTACATAATTGTTTAGTTAGCAATGATTTCATGGAGCATTTGACTGCCCATGAACTGGTAAGGATCATGTAGCCATAGTACAAGATCAGGTGATCCTTTAATTTGCTTATTCCAGAAGCTATTATGATGGTAACAAAGACACATGTTGCAATTAGAATGAATGTGGTGAACATGTCTAGGAGCAATACGTGATAATACATGATGATAACTATAGATAACACATCTGTGAGAGTGTGGTGAACTAATGCCAGGTTGTAAACTTGAATGTCGGTATTACGTAAAGTGGATTTCTTTTGTAATAACCGTGGTTCTAAATTATTATTATCTGATCTGACATAGCTGGCATTACTCTCTTCTCTATCCGTATGTTTTACTTCGTTGTTCAATGCCCTCGCTGTGTTGTTCAATGCCCTCGCTGTAATACCATTATCAAACATTCCTTAAAGTATGCTGTTCAAACTTTTAAACATTTTCTTAATGATTTTTATGGTACTTAACCCATTTCACAATAAATGAGCCGTCAACTNCTGTTCAAACTTTTAAACATTTTCTTAATGATTTTTATGGTACTTAACCCATTTCACAATAAATGAGCCGTCAACTCTGAACAATGTTATATTTCCTGCAGTGCCTATGTAGGTTATAAATTGCTGCATGTCGAGTTTTATTTATGTAACACTGAGAGAAACGAAGCCAAGAAAAACAGTAATGAATTTTTCATACATAATTTTAAAAGGCTTCATGGGCCGGTCAGTTACGCCTTTCAGAAGGAAACGTTCAGTTGTTTCCATCTTTGTAATTATTTTTTCTACATACTGGTGGTTAAACATGGTGGTCACAATGATAATTGCAACTGATAACGATGTACTTAAATGTAATTTCTGATGGTAATAGAAACTTCTTTAAAGATTTGATATGGAAATCTCCATCCCCATTTGTTAATAACGTAATTCGTGAAGCCGTAAACAATGACTATTGCAAGAAAATCACTGCAAATTGCCGAAGTGGAGGAGTACTCTATGTCGTGGTCTTTACCATTCTGTGATGCGATAGTTTTGAAAATTGCAAGACCAGTAAATTTCGATTTAAAAACACTTTTTTCAATATATTATTGATATTTCCGTGCTCTCGAATTCGATGCATTTCATTGCACGCCGTTACTTGATACAGTATTTAATTACTGTAAAGAAAGAAAGATTACACATTTTAGATTTTTTTTCGTTTTAAGTATAAAAGTTTATAAAATTAATTTTTTTACGAAATTTCCACATTCCTAATACAACATATTTGAAAAGTTTACTTGCATATCAATATGTTACCAGCCCTATCTGATTGCTTGTTAATTAATTCACTTATTGATTTGTTCATAGTGAGGTGGTTGGTAAACATATATGAAAAAAAAATTAAAACTTGGGTTTTTTTTTGTTTACATTGTACTCATCAATTATACCAAAATTAATATTTATGACGATAGTGGTTATATTACGACATTGCAAAGATTATCCTGTTAATGCCCTTTGAAGACAAGATTAAAAATATTTTCTCTAAAGAATACATCTTAGCGAAATTCTCTTTATAAAATTAACCCATACTTATGAATTAATCAGGCAAACTTTCCACATATTGTTGTGAAATTCCACAGAATTCATATCATCTTGGTGAAAAATTTCGGGTAGCTATTATTTGATTAGTAATGAAATAATTATTCTGCTAGGCTGCAAAAAATTCGTTACATTTGACTATCTTTTAACATTAGCATTTCTGTACAAGTTTCTGATCACGTAGGTCAAAATACTGTCTTCATCAACAGATTGATAACTAACATGAAAATAATTATTCGGTTTACGTATAGTTTTCTATTTTAAACTTTCCCTGTGCTTTATTTTACAAATTTCGCAGTGTAAGAGGCACATTAAAGTTTCAATGTAAAATTTAATTAAGATGAGCCAGTAACGCCAAGATATTTCTGAACAGAGCCCACTCGAAATTGAAAGAAAAAACAGTGCTGGCGAATAATAACATCGTCAACTAAATATAATTCGTGAAGCGTTGGTGTTTATTCATGCCTGCTCTTCCTCCGGCGAGTTATCGAGCAATCTGTGCTTCTGATATGGTTTGTGACGACTTTAAAACGCAACAAACCAAAACAACATTCTTATTTTTCATATAAGAAAAAAATTATTATTCGTCGGTATTGAGGAGTGTCGACTATGTTTCTGATATTCTAATCCTCATTTCTGTGTTTTTGTTCTATAAGTAGAGTGGCCGAAAAATATTTTTTTGCAACCGACCATTTAAGTAAGGACAGGCATTGAAATTTCAGAACCGCATGAATTTCCATTTCCAAAATGTAAGTGAGGAATAATAATGTTTATACTCTGTAATACCAAAGAGAAGGGATACCAATAAATCGTCACTAAGTCTGACAATATGTTATTATTATTTATTTATCACATGTAAAACGAAATTTTTTTCCGTATACGATTTACTGCAACTATTTTCTTTCTTAAAAAAAAACGAAACCTAACAGTGTATTTTAGTTTACTAGGTTGGAAACGAAAGTGTTTTATTCGTGTTATTTTTTCTTGCGCTGTTAAACAGTATTATAATGACTACAACATTAAGGAGGGTAATTTTTGTATATCCTTGGTTATCGAAAAATATGTGTACATACATACATGCATGGGTTAGGCGGAAAGAAAAATGCAGTATTTGATATAATTTTATAAGCAGTGACTCGCAATATTCTAAAATACAAGATAAACGTTATATTNATGCAGTGTTTGATATAATTTTATAAGCAGTGACTCGCAATATTCTAAAATACAAGATAAACGTTATATTTTTTAATTGATTTCAATTTATTCAACTACCAATGCTTGCCTCTGCCCAGGATGTTGAAACAAATATTTCTCAAAACTATTAATACAATAAGGTTTCTNCGATAAGGTTTCCGCTGTATGACAATAATTTAAATTAATTCTCATTTTATACTAAAAATTTATGGTTAAACTACACACAAAATTTATTCATATAGAAACATACAATTAATTCGATTTAATAATAAATTACATTTAATAGATTTGTTATTTACGTCTGTTGAGTTATTCAAAAAGTTCTTAAAAGACATTGGTTAAATTTCAATACCAATAAATTATATCTGACCAAACACAGAATCAGTTTTCAATGAAACAATTATCTAACATTATCATTTCTTATATATTCCTTATTCTGTACACCTAGATATGATTAATTTAGAATACAGTGACTACAATAGTGACTATTACTAAAATAAAACAACGTATCGTACAAAGACAGAGCAACGATTGATTTTATTTTAAAAAAATCTTAACTGCTAACGACAGACGTAGATGGCAGCACTAGACATATATTGTAGATATCNGTCTTTTGTCAAAAGCAATTCATTGGCAATGCGCAGTGTCTAGTTACTCGGTTTTCACATCATTACATAATTGTTTCATGGAGCATTTGACTGCCCATGAACTGGTAAGGATCATGTAGCCATAGTACAAGATCAGGCGATCCTTTAATTTGCTTATTCCAGAAGCTATTATGATGGTAACAAAGACACATGTTGCAATTAAATGAATGTGGTGAACATGTCTAGGAGCAATACGTGATAATACATGATGATAACTATAGATAACACATCTGTGAGAGTGTGGTGAACTAATGCCAGGTTGTAAACTTGAATGTCGGTATTACGTAAAGTGGATTTCTTTTGTAATAACCGTGGTTCAAATTATTTTTATATGTCGTGACATAGCTGGCATTACTCCCTTCTCTATCCGTATGTTTTACTTCGTTGTTCAATACCCTCGCTGTGTTGTTCAATGCCCTCGCTGTAATACCATTATCAAAAATTCCTTAAAGTATGTTGTTCAAACTTTTAAACATTTTCTTAATGATTTTTATGGTACTTAACCCATTTCACAATAAATGAGCCGTCAACTCTGAACAATGTTATATTTCCTGCAGTGCCTATGCAGGTTATAAATTGCTGCATGTCGAGTTTTATTTATGTAACACTGAGAGAAACGAAGCCAAGAAAAACAGTAATGAATTTTACATACATAATTTTAAAAGGCTTCATGGGCCGGTCAGCTACGCCTTTCAGAAGGAAACGTTCAGTTGTTTCCATCTTTGTAATTATTTTTTCTACATACTGGTGGTTAAACATGGTGGTCACAATGATAATTGCAACTGATAACGATGTACTTAAAATGTAATTTCTGATGGTAATAGAAACTTCTTTAAAGATTTGATATGGAAATCTCCATCCCCATTTGTTAATAACGTAATTCGTGAAGCCGTAAACAATGACTATTTCAAGAAAATCACTGCAAATTGCCGAAGTAGAGGAGTACTCTATGTCGTGGTCTTTACCATTCTGTGATGCGATAGTTTTGAAAAGTGCAAGACCAGTAAATTTCGATTAAAAAACACTTTTTTCAATATATTATTGATATTTCCGTGCTCTCGAATTCGATGCATTTCAATGCACGCCGTTACTTGATACAGTATTTAATTACTGTAAAGAAAAAGTTTTAGATTTTTTTTCGTTTTAAGTATAAAAGTTTTAAAAATTTATTTTTTTACGAAATTTCCACATTCCTAATACAACATATTTGAAAAGTTTACTTGCATATCAATATGTTACCAGCCCTATCTGATTGCTTGTTAATTAATTCACTTATTGATTTGTTCATAGTGAGGTGGTTGGCAAACATATATGAAAAAAATTAAAACTTGGGTTTTTTTTGTTTACATTGTACTCATCAATTATACCAAAATTAATATTTATGACGATAGTGGTTATATTACGACATTGCAAAGATTATCCTGTTAATGCCCTTTGAAGACAAGATTAAAAATATTTTCTCTAAAGAATACATCTTAGCGAAATTCTCTTTATAAAATTAACCCATAGTTATGAATTAATCAGGCAAACTTTCCACATATTGTTGTGAAATTCCACAGAACTCATATCATCTTGGTGAAAAATCTCGGGTAGCTATTATTTGATTAGTAATTAAATAATTATTCTGCTAGGCTGCAAACAATTCGTTAAATTTGACTATCTTTTAACATTAGCATTTCTGTACAAGTTTCTGATTACGTAGATCAAAATACTGTCTTCATCAACAGATTGATAACTAACATGAAAATAATTATTCGGTTTATGTATAGTTTTCTATTTTAAACTTTCCCTGTGCTTTATTTTACAAATTTCGCAGTGTAAGAGGTACGTTAACGTTTCAATGTAAAATTTAACTAAGATGAGCCAGTAACGCCAAGATATTTCTGAACAGAGCCCACTCGAAATTGAAAGAAAAAGCAGTGCTGGTGAATAATAACATCGTCAACTAAATATAATTCGTGAAGCGTTGGTGTTTATTCATGCCTGCTCTTCCTCCGGCGAGTTATCGAGCAATCTGTGCTTCTGATATGGTTTGTGACGACTTTAAAACGCAACAAACCAAAACAACATTCTTATTTTTCATATAAGAAAAAAATTATTATTCGTCGGTATTGAGGAGTGTCGACTATGTTTCTGATATTCTAATCCTCATTTCTGTGTTTTTGTTCTATAAGTAGAGTGGCCGAAAAATATTTTTTTGCAACCGACCATTTAAGTAAGGACAGGCATTGAAATTTCAGAACCGCATGAATTTCCATTTCCAAAATGTAAGTGAGGAATAATAATGTTTATACTCTGTAATACCAAAGAGAAGGGATACCAATAAATCGTCACTAAGTCTGACAATATGCTATTATTATTTATTTATCACTAGTAAAACGAAATTTTTTTCCGTATACGATTTACTGCAACTATTTTCTTTCTTAAAAAAAACGAAACCTAACAATGTATTTCAGTTTACTAGGTTGGAAACGAAAGTGTTTTATTCGTGTTATTTTTTCTTGCGCTGTTATACAGTATTATAATGACTCCAACATTAAGGAGAGTAATTTTTGTATATCCTTGGTTATCGAAAAATATGTGTACATACATACATGCATGGGTTAGGCGGAAAGAAAAATGCAGTGTTTGATATAATTTTATAAGCAGTGACTCGCAATATTCTAAAATACAAGATAAACGTTATATTTTTTAATTGATTTCAATTTATTCAACTACCAATGCTTGCCTCTGCCCAGGATGTTGAAACAAATATTTCTCAAAACTATTAATACGATAAGGTTTCCGCTGTATGACAATAATTTAAATTAATTCTCATTTTATACTAAAAATTTATGGTTAAACTACACACAAAATTTATTCATATAGAAAAATACAATTAATTCGATTTAATAATAAATTACATTTAATAGATTTGTTATTTAGATCTGTTGAGTTATTCAAAAAGTTCTTAAAAACATTGGTTCAATTTCAATACCGATAAATTATATCTGACCAAACACAGAATCAGTTTTCAATGAAACAATTATCTAACATTATCATTTCTTATATATTCCTTATTCTGTACACCTAGATATGATTAATTTAGAATACATTGACTACAATAGTGACTATTACAATAGAATTACAATTTGTTTTTCGCAAGAGTGTGATTAAATTTTGATAGGAAATACAATAATTATTTCATATTGGCTTTCATACAATACATAATTTTCTAAGAATGATAACAAATTTGTGAATATTAGTTGCATCAATTTTTTATAACATCCATTTTTATAATTTTTATTCAATGTATTACATTTAGTATATCCTGCAAAACTGCACGTAACATTAATACTTTGGTATTTAATTTACAGCACAATAATATAATTCCTGATTAGCAAATTTAGCTGCATTTCAAAAAGTTAGTAGAGAATGTTTCTACTTTGCAAGTATATTTGTGCCTTTTTTTTTTCTTCAAATATTACAATAAATAACAAAGTATATATTATTTTGAAACAACATTTTTATGACAAAAACATTGATTGTAGCAGTGAGATTTATATATTTACAAGTAAAAAAAAATGCAACATTAATAAAAGACAAATAAATCTATGTAGGTTACACAATATTTTTTGGACAATAATGAAGAAAAGCTGACGTACATTTCACACTATTATATTGACTCATTATCATCTTACATAAATACAATTTCATTACACTTGCATCTAAAACATGAACTGCTTCTTTTTTCTTTATATTAACAACGTATTAATTTTATTTTACACTCTTTAAATTACAATATACGAATACTACATAACGGAAGTGCATATAGCCAAAGATACATTCAATAGTGAAACATAACAGTTTATGTAGAATTAACACAATTTTTAGATCATGTAATTATATTTTCATTGGTATACTTCGAATGTGATAATTAAATGCTGAATATCTCTAAAATGTAGTGTACATATTACTCTAATATTTTTGGGGCTGAATTACTTTACATGTAGTTATAATAATTTTAAATGCGAGAATTTTTATTAGACATACCTAATATATAAATATTGATTTCATATTAGGTTTTACATAATCTGCCAATGAATAAAAAAAATGTTATGATTAATAATGTTAATAATTCTGTATCTCTTGCAGAAATAAATTAAATGTGAAATTAACTGCCCATTTCAAAACTAAATGTAAGCAAATTATGTGCCCAAAGTCACCGGACGCAACGTTCTTTGTTTCAGGTGTGCAGCCGTATAATTAATATGATGTCAGGTGTCAATCTGCTGTTATTAAGCCGTTAAAACTTCGCGATGAGCTCTCATTTTAACAAGTCTTGGAGTACGGTGTGAATAGTTGACTTTTGCCTATTGGCTGAGTGGCCGTGGTAAGCAAACAACGTTCCAGCTATTCATAGTAAAGTGTGATCTTTTGAAAGTCTTCTTAATTAAAACAATAGTCAAAAAATATATTTTATTTTTGCATTAGACGTTAACTTCCAAGTGCGATGGAGTATATACATTGCGTTTATTATTTAAATACCAATATTTAACTCAAAAAATAGTGGAAGGATAAAAAATGATTTAAAGGAAAAACAAAGTGCTCACTTTACCGTGAACAGCCGATAATCCCAAACACTTAGTATCTGCTTTAAGTGAGGTAAATGAGTGGGTGATTAAAAATGCTCACACTATTGTATTAATATCTCGACGGAACTGACCTTCATTTACGTGCAAGAGGATTATGGTGCCGATAGAGGAAATGGCCTACTCCAAAGTGACGCCACAGTTTGGGAAGCATGTTATTATCATGACTGTCTTGCTACATGCCATGAATAATACATCCCATTGTTTAAGTATTATTGCGTGTTTCCAAAACGAAGACAAAAACTCCCAATTTATTACATTATCGCAGTTATATCTCACTGTCGGCACACCCTCAGGTAAACCGTTCTAAAAGTGTCGGCCAGGTAGACGCACATCCATACCAGAGCCAGACCTCCTCTTCAAGGCATTCTTCCAATGCACAGCAGTGCAGCGGAGGTATGGTTTGCTCCTCTCCAGTTAAAGTCGGGCGTTGCAATGTGATCTGTGGCTTCCTGGCAGCGGTACGGCAATGAATACTCTTACCGGTGGAGTCTTCTCACTTGCCTTTGTGCCTGAGCTGTGACGGAAGTCACCTGCAATCCGTAACACGGCTCTCTGATGACTGGTTCTTAAAACACGATTCATAGTTCGTCGGTCAGATAAGTATCGTACGTCTACCAGTGTGGTCTGTGGGGATTGCGATTCCATGACTTTCACACTTGACAGTGACATTGCTAATAGTGGACGGAGTTATGTTATACAGCTGAGGAATTTTACTGACTGAATGCTCGAATTTATGGCCCATGTATTCACGCCTCTCTCTTATGCGCACAACTATCTCCTTTGATCCATTGCATCAGCAAAATCGTACATGGTGTCTGAAAATTTGTGATTTTGCTTATGTCGATTCTAAATGGCCAACTTTACAGGGAAAAAAGGTGTGAGGTGAATTTTAACCACATGGTATAATTGCATTCTTCAGCCAACTGTAGTGGATTCAACAAACTAATAATATTCAAAATATTTTCTTTCAACTACGGTTTTATATTTGGATACCAGATAGTTTACATTTTTAAACTCCAAAGTAACTTCTGGCACTCATGCATTAAAATTGCACACAAAGTCAAATTGGCAGAATAGTAAATCACTTTTTGCACAATAATACCCTGTTAACTACACCTGATTCGTTTTCCCTAACCATTTATTTGTACAAAAGCACCATATCGTTGGATAGGCTTGAAAATTATGCTCCTTTAACTTACCAGGGGTTTGTGAATCTCATAAATGTGTCCATCAGGAGATGGGAAGTTCCTTATTATAAGGGTCGCCATTGTCAATAATTCTAGTCTCGGAAAAAAAAATTGCAGCTTGAATTCCATCAATTCATAAAGACATAGCATATGGATTTTTGAAGTAAAGCATTATAAAAATTTTCTGTCAAATGCAATCTTCTTAAAAAGAAACATTACTCTTACTTCTTTAAATATCTTTGGATTTTTACACACATAAAATCTAATTCTCCTGTTTTTTCATTCTTGGTTTTTTCTGTTGTAGAGAACCCCTTTCTATTGTATTAGTATATTTCCTTGGTAGTAATATCATTACTATTTAATATTTGGAAAATGGTATAACGTATTTTTACATAATGGGCTTCTATAAAATAAAATATCAATATAAGAGAAAAAATCTTATAAATTTGTGAATACTGAATACCAAAGTCGCAATTAAATTTTCACGCCATATCTTAATATTTTTAATATGTAAACAAGAAACCATATTCATGATAAAATAGGGTCAAATTTTAAGATGCAGTGCGACACACGAAAATTATACTGGAGAGGCAAAAAAACTGGTATTGGCGTGCGTATGCAAATAACAGATGTATGGAACCAATCAGAGTAACGCGATGCGGTCGGCAGCGCCTACATAAGACAAAAAGCCTCTGGCAAAGTTGCTAGATCGGTACTGTTGATACAATGGCACGTTATCAAGATTTAAGTGAGTGTGAACGTGGTATTATAGTCGGCGCACGAGAGATGGGACATAACATCTCCGAAGTAGCGATAAAATTTGGATTTTCGCGTACGACCATTTCACGAGTGTACCGTGAATATCGGGAATCCGGTAAAACATCAAATCTGCGACATCGCTGCGGCCGGAAAAAATATCGTGAACAAACGGGACAAACGACGACTGACGAGAATCACTAAACGTGACAGACGTGCAACCCTTTCTCAAATTGGCGCAGATTTCAATCCTGGAGCATCAACAAGTGCCAGCGCGCGAATTATTCAACGGACCATCATTGATATGGGCTTTCGGAACCGAAGACCCACTCGTCCACCGTTGTTGACTGCATGAAACAAATATTTACGCCTCACCTTGGCCTGCCAACACCGCCATTGGACTGTTGATGACTGGAAACACGTTTCCTGGTCAATAGNACCAATCAGAGTAACGCGATGCGGTCGGCAGCGCCTACATAAGACAAAAAGCGTCTGGCAAAGTTGCTAGATCGGTACTGTTGATACAATGGCACGTTATCAAGATTTAAGTGAGTGTGAACGTGGTATTATAGTCGGCGCACGAGAGATGGGACATAACATCTCCGAAGTAGCGATAACATTTGGATTTTCGCGTACGACCATTTCACGAGTGTACCGTGAATATCGGGAATCCGGTAAAACATCAAATCTGCGACATCGCTATGGCCGGAAAAAAGATCGTGAACAAACGGGACAAACGACGACTGACGAGAATCACTAAACGTGACAGACGTGCAACCCTTTCTCAAATTGGCGCACTTTCAATCCTGGAGCATCAACAAGTGCCAGCGCGCGAATTATTCAAAGGACCATCATTGATATGGGCTTTCGGAACCGAAGACCCACTCGTCCACCGTTGTTGACTGCATGAAACAAAGATTTACGCCTCACCTTGGCCTGCCAACACCGCCATTGGACTGTTGATGACTGGAAACACGTTTCCTGGTCAATAGNTATTTACGCCTCACCTTGGCCTGCCAACACCGCCATTGGACTGTTGATGACTGGAAACACGTTTCCTGGTCAATAGTGTGAGCATTTTTACGTCTAGATACGACTCTGACAGTTGAAAGATACGTAAGTATCCTGTCCGATCACCTGCAACCATTCATGTCCATTGTGCATTCCGACAGACGTGGACAATTCCAGCAGGACAATGCGACACCCCACACGTCGAGAGTTGCTACCGAGAGGTTCCAGGAACACTCTTCTGACTTTAGACACTTCCATTGGCCACCTAAATCACCAGATATGTACATTATTGAGCGTATCTGGGATTCCTTGCAATGTGCTTTTCAGAAGATATGGATTTGTGGACTGCCCTGCAGGATTCATGGCGTGAATTGCCTCCTGCATACTTTCAGACATTACTGGAGTCCATGCCACGTCATCTTGCGGCACTTCTGCGTACTCGTGGTGTCACTACACGATATTAGGCAGGTGTACCGGTTTTTTTTACTCTTCAGTGAATGTCGGTTTAGGTACAAAAACTGAATGTTTTTAGCAATTAAATTACACGCGGGTTTCTATTAAGTTAAATAATAAAATTGAATGAGCTTGTTTCCTTTAAAATTTCGCACTAAAAATGTATTCCTTGAGAGGAGTTATATCTATCACTTTGTGTAAATTGTTAACAACAAATTAAGTTCAGAAGTCCACCGTTGTGTATCTCCTGCAGCATGAAGATTTTTATACTCCTGATGCCCAATGGTTATTAAAATAAAATTTGAATTGAGAAAACAGTACATTGTTTCAGATCTGGAGAGCTAGTAGGCCACACAACTATACAAAACAGTTTTTATTCAGAATCTATCATGTATCTTCCAGCAGCAAACAAGCGTGGATTTGGTGTTTTTCTGTGTAGTTAAATGTAAACGTGCTTAAGTTTGTCTCTGACAATTATTAAATAATATATTTGAATATTATCCGATACACGAACGTTTTGAAGTTCTCGCGGATTAATATAGCCACAACATTTCATTCTGATAAGGCTTAACACAAACTCGAAATATTAGGTCGTAGTAAATATATGAATATGTATATTCTTCCCAACGTTAACCATTACATATCATACGAATTGAAAACACCGAATTAAAATTATACTGTTAAAAAGAAGTGCGATGACTAATTCTTCAGAAAAAATGTTTATGTCATATAATTATTTTCACATGTTTCATTCATAATAATATCACTAAAAGGCTACAAACACACAGAGTGGTGTAGAAATAGATGTATGCTGTATGTTGTAGAAATGAAAACATCCTATAAATTATAACATAGTGTTGACTACGAACTGCTCAATACAGTTTGAAATATTGCTTGGTGAAATTGTGCGGTATCCACGTAAACAATAATACGCAGTATAATTTTCGCTTTATGTAGAATATTGGTGTTCGTAAGACAGATTTTAATATGTTCTCATGTACACACATGACAGAGGTTTTAGAAACGTACTTTTCTTCAAACGACGCGTGTTTCGACTTAATAGTGCCATAATATGTCTGGCCGTATCATTCACAAGTGAAGTGTACACCTCCAACATAGCATTATCATGAAAAAAAAAAGAGGATTTGCATAGAGAAAAATACACCTATAAAATAATTATATAGAATTTAAATTTTGATATTAAATTCATTACGTTAGTAAAAATTTTCAGTACCATGAGGGTAGAATAATTTCACAAAATTCTTACGTTCAAGATTTATATGCTTTTTAGTGTACAGCTTTTAATTCATTTGCGTTAAAAAGCGCAATACAAAGTTATGTGTATCAAAGCCTTGCAAAAAAACAATCGTCTCTGCAAACAAAATATGAGTTGATAGTAATTCTTGTCTGTTATTCATACCGTAATATTGAAAAATTGCAAAGCAGAAATCATTTAAACAACAGTGTGTTATCTGATTGAATCTCAAGTAAACATCTCACCACAGAGCAGCACTGACGTTATTATCAGTCAGCTCTAAACATATGGTTGAGGAGAATCGACAGTTTTAAAGCATTATAGTTGTCTACGCGTCGAAAGAAAATGCCATGTTTTCTATGCGCAGGGCTGAATTAGACCGAAATAGGTATTATTGTTTCTTTTCCGCGCACACGGATTTAATATTGTACTTTGGTGTTAATACACAAGGCTAGTATTTATTGCGACAATTTAACTTTTTNCCGCGCACACGGATTTAATATTGTACTTTGGTGTTAATACACAAGGCTAGTATTTATTGCGACAATTTAACTTTTTCAATACACAAAAACCACACGACATATTTTAATAACTTGCAAGCGACTGTTGCTAACAACAGGATATATGCGATGAAGAGAAGAATAACGAAATATTTGTTTAACTATTGAGTTTATTAAGTNCCGCGCACACGGATTTAATATTGTACTTTGGTGTTAATACACAAGGCTAGTATTTATTGCGACAATTTAACTTTTTTCAATACACAAAAACCACACGACATATTTTAATAATTTACAAGCGATTGTTGCTAACAACAGGATATATGCGATGAAGAGAAGAATAACGAAATATTTGTTTAACTATTGAGTTTATTAAGTTGTAGATTCTTCATGCTATGTTGAGCTGCAGCAGAACAAGGATATAGGTCGCTACTGCTCCAAGCATGGAGGATAAGAAGGAGTAACGAGGGTTATAAAGCCAGTAGCGGCGAAGTTCTCCTCTCTGTTACGAACTTCACTCACCAACATCTTCAGCTGCTCTTTGTCATCTTCACTCAGATCTTTGGTCAATAACAACTCGTTGGCAATACGCACAGTTTCTAGAGACTCGCATTTTGCATCATTACATATAACTTTATACTTAGCCATGTTTTCATAATGTTCATCACGGCCCATGAAATACTTGGGATGATGTATCCAGAGAATACAAAACGGTAATTATTTTTTTTGGTCATTTTTAATGCCATTTGAATTGTAAAGAAGGCACACATTGTGATTGGCACGAATTTGTTGAACATTTTGAAGAGCATTATCGTACCATGCATCGAGTTAACTACAGAGGTTAAAATTGCGAGTCTGTGAGGTGCTAATGCCAAGGAGTGCACTTTAAAGTCGATATAACTTTTAGTCGAGTTCTCTCGTTGTGAACTTTCTGGTGCTGCGTTGTTTACAACTGTTCTGATATAGCTGGCATTCCCTTGTGTTTTTCCAAGTAGTAATTAATTTTTCTCCACGCTCTTTATAAAATTTTTATCAAATACATTTTCTAAAAGGTTATTCAAAATTTTGAACATTAACTCAAACATTTTCATGATACTTGCCCGCTGTAGAACAAATGAGAAGTTAACTACGAATAATATGATATTCCCTGCTACATGTGCGTAGCTGAAATGGCCTTGCAAACATAGTCGAATGTCTATAACTACGAGAGAAACGTAGCCAAGAAATACAATTATGAGCTGTACATACACAATTCTAAGTGGCTTCATGTGGCACGCGGTAACAGCATTTATAAGAACACTATTGACAGTTTCGGTAGAAATAATAATCTTTTTCATAAACCAATAGTTAAAAATGAGGTTCACTACAGTGATATTAACAGTTGTCAAAGTATTCGAAATGGTACTTGAAAATGTTAAAATTGTTAGTTTCAAATTCTGAGTTGGGAATGAGTATTTATGTTTTTGAAACTCATCAGCGTTACCATAAAAAATAACTGCGATCAGGAAGCAGCTATAAATTGCCGAAACAATAGAGTACCTTACGTCAATGATTGTGCCAATATAGGATGAGATTATCTTAAATGGTGCTATACCAGTATATTTAGAAATATAAAATACGTGTTTCATTAATTTGTAGATGCTTCCGTGTTCTAGAATATGTTGCATTTCGTTGGATGCCTTCTCAGACTGCTGCGTTAGATTACTGAAGTTAGATTACTTAGTTATATTCTAGGTTTTATCAGTGTTTATGGTGTTTAAAATTTGTTTAAAAGGATGTCTGCATGGTGTTTCAAGCGCTTCCCAAATTCATTTTAAGAGGGTTATTTTACCTTAGTATATCAATAACCATAACTTATAACTTAATGCTTAATTTACCTATTGAAATAAACGTAGCGACAAATATATGAAGTAAAGTTTGAAAAAAATCATTTATTTGTATTTATAATATTTTAGCACACATTTTACTATGTGGCGAGCGCTAATATAACAATTAAAAGCTAAAGAATGTCATTAAAATGATCAATTAAGCCTTTGACTTCAAAATGATTATTTTTTAGAACATTAATTCCCAAATATCAGTATGAAAGCTCTAAAAAAAAAAAAAATTCTTGTAAATTCAAGTATTATTTGAATCAATATATTGTGTCCGATAAGAGTAATCAGCGAATATTTCTAAACAAAGTTAATAAAAACTGCATTTATTCTCTTCGTGATAAATAGTGAAATAATATTATGGTTTTACTGAAAGAATTCAGTTAGACAAATCTATAAATAAAAATCAGCAATTGCCGATATAATTAATGAGCCTACTTCCTTCTACATGAATGCAAATAGTTTTGATGAATTTTCTAAATAGTGTAAAGGTAGATGTATCTTGGCGCCTCGTTGATAACGATTTTATTAAAGATGGAACCAGAAACAAATTCAATATTGGTGAGACAATTACAAATACACATGCCTCTTATTGGGACTCGAACCTAGAACATTTCGCACCTTAAGATGGCTTGCAACAAACTGCATTACGGATGTAGAATTCGGAGGAAAAACTTATTTTGTGATCAGTTTACAGTTTTGGTAAACTGGGTTTTCCAACCTCAACATTTACAGGAACCTCATTTTAAAAACAAATATGCGTGTGTTACTTAAATCATGTAAGTTTGCATGGCCTACCATAGCACTAATTGTGTGCATAATTTTATGTAAATATATTGACTGGTTCCCAGCATAAGGCAAAAAAGTTTTTTTTTCTCTTTTTGCGCTAAAACTAATCTATACATTGGCAATCAAATTTGGGTGAATTTTTGGCTAATTATTTAATACACACAACAAGTTTATCTATAATATTTATACTATCACCGTTTAGAAAAAAAAAAGTAGACATGGTCTATTTTAGTACCACTTATGTGAAAAAAAAATGGTGGGAAACGGTTTGTTCCCTAGAAATAGCAGAAATGTTACATTTTATCACCAGGCAATATCTTCACCAAAATCGGCCAAAATAGGGTGCTGATAGGAGTATTTAATGTTTCTTATGGATACTCTCTGCATACGAAGTTTAATTTAAATTTGTTAAATTGTTTAATATATGACTTACTTATAGAAATTATATACGTGGCAGTCATATTGTAAATAATGACAGACACACTTAAAATAAGTAAGTTTATGTGGCTTATTAAAGCACTAATTTTGTGGAAAATTCGGTGGTAGTCGGCTGAGTGGTCCCCGATATGTGGCATAAAAACTGAATTTTCTCATGTGGTACTATCTTCATTAAGGGAGAACAAAACAGTAATGTATTATTGGCTTATTCTTTATAGTAAATAAAAATGTCTATATTTTGGAAATAATTGCCAGACCCACATAAAAATTTGTCATTTACATGGCCTATCATAGTAAATACCACTTAGTAGTGAAATTAGGTAGGAATCACATGATTTTTTCACGAGATATGACGGAAGTTTATTTATTCATTTGGCATTATCTGACCATATGATTGTGAAAAGAGGCTCTGTGTAGACAAATTTGGAATAAGCTATTTAGCCCAATTAATAAATGTCAGTTTTCATAGCCTATTGTAGCACTACCCGTTTGCCAAATTTGGTAACAATTTGTTGATTGCTTTCTGAGATACGACAAAACTTAATTTATTCGCATACCAGTAACTTCCAAAATAGTAGACAAGAAAGGCCCAGGGTAGATTCATTTGCTGGTTGTAATAAATACTGCTAGAAAAAAAGAATGATGTTTACATTTTTAACATTGTTTGGTAGATACAATAGTGATATAAAATGTTAATATTGTGGCCATTTAGAAAATAAGTGTCTGACCCACTAAAACGCATGTCATTTTACACTGTTCGACGAATATGGAGTAGATATTCAGATTGAAACCGGCAGTCTGTCGTGATACCCAAATGCTTATCATGGTGTCATTTTCCNTATTCGGGAAGTTCAAAAGGAATGTAAAGTTGTAGGATCGTAATTCCATCAGTATAGTAGAGAAATGCAGATCATCTGGGCTTTCCACTACATGTCGACTACATTATGCAGACAATGGGCGAGGGTAAAGCAGCACCGTCTTTTGAAGTTGTTACAGGGACATCGATGTGTCTTTGATTGTACCATCAGCGTTTAACACCATGCCATCGACATCTTAGTTCATACCATCGACTCCTTGAGTTACGTAATCTTCTGCTTCAGCCTTGTCATCTACCTTTTCGGCCAAGGCATCTGTAAGATTACAGAATTTCCAAGGTCTTCGCCAGTATCATCGGCAATGTTTGTCATAGGATCTGCACAACTACCATTCCATTATTCGGCTCTGACAACTGCATCGCCAACCGAGCCATTAACTTTTGTTCCAGCGGCAACTCTATGGTCGCCCCATTCTGCTTAACCAACACAATGTTACCAGCGCAGCTTTTGTGCGAAAGAGCTTCACTTTTGGCTTCAATACACGACGAAATGAGAATAATGGTTGTTTACGAAGCACCCCACCAAGTGAAGTATATGCCCTAAAGTGCAGGGCGTCAATATTAATTAAGTATATCTTAAGAGTGCATATGGATACATGCAAAGGGCTTCATCCTTGCAACATAAATGATGGACCTTCGTAGTTTCCAACATGTGTTGACCTCCTCGACTTTATGTATTATACAAACACATTTTCATAACCATCCACCCAACTATGACAACAAATGTTTCAAGATAAGAAATATAGTGAGGTAGAAAAAAGTGTTTAATTTTACCGGACTGGAGTTCCTGAACACTCTATACTTAATTATTGTCTTTGAGAACAACAAACCTGGTGTNAATTTTACCGGACTGGAGTTCCTGAACACTCTATACTTAATTATTGTCTTTGAGAACAACAAACCTGGTGTGCTTGTGTCTGTGTACCCGTTTAAATTGAGGTATGCTGGCCTCACTGTTGAAGACAAATTAACTTGACGTGGGCTTGTCTAGGCCCCACAGTTGTGCGCCAAATTAACTTGACGCATGTACCGCCACTGTAAAAGACAGGGCGGCTTATACGGTCAAAGTTAATGCCCCTCCAGGCCCTGACTATTAGGTACGTGGAGGGTAGGTTGCCGGTTTAGTAATAATGTTGGCTAAGACTGTGGTATTTGGAAGTACGAATATATATTGTCTCATATGTCTTTTCACAAATACACAATATCGGAACTTCTGAGGTGCGGTACTGTCATAGTGTGTCTACTCGAATGTACTGGGTGAATTACTTCGTGAGGGCGGGGGCTTCTGTGGCGGCGATTTGCATACTTAACTCAGCGGTGATTGCGAGTAGGCCGTCATCTGGGTTGGCGTTCCGTTGGTGCTGATTCTCCCTGGACTGCAGTTCGGACTCGTGGAGACGTCTTCTCGCGATCTCTTCCCTTGGCTCGGCGATCGTCAACGTACTGGCCCGGACGATAGTAATCTACTGATCCCCCTTAAGGATGCGGCTGACGGATGTGGCCGGGTTCCGAGATCCCGGCCTTAGTAACTATTCTCTGACTTACTCTCTCGGCGCGGTAGAAATCGACTGAACCTGTGACGACCGATAATACTCACGACTGATTACTGACTGACCCCCTCCCATTCTTGGAAAGGGGTTTTTATACACGCCCGCCTGTAAGCCTACATTCTCGGCACGTGGCGCCCTGGGTGGGAAGGAGGTGAGGGGAGGGGTGAAGTGGTGAGCTTTGAACAAAGGATTCTACCACACGTGTCCTCGTTCTGATGGAACTTGGTGGGGGGGGGGGGGATAATACCTCGGCACAAATTACTGCGAGTCAGTATTCTTCTGCGATACGTACTTCTGCGTTCCGGCGAACTACGCCTGATAATTTTGGGTGATAACTTGAAAAAGCCCTGCACTCCATATTTCTCGCGGCGGGCGAGAGGTGTCCGGGGGAAGGGGGTGCAGGGGAAAAGCCTATGCTACGTCGCCATGTGTCTGGAAAGATTCCACTGGCCTAAATGGTTACACGTGCCGACTCGTGGGCGCCTGCAGCGCGTGATAGGCGGGGTAGTGGTGAGGGGGTGAAGGAGATGAGCTAAAGGCGTTCTAATCCTCAAACCGACACGCGTCAAAATATAAAGAGAAAAGTAGTGATGAAATTCGTGTCTAAGGATAAAAAACACAAGAAGATATCAATCATTTAGTGGAGAACGAAAAAAAAAAAATTCAAATTAATATTAAATGTACATAGGGGATTTTTCAAAACTGATAAAACTCACAACAAACTCTGTATTTACACAAAGTTCATGTTTGCAAGTAGTGTTTAAAGAATTTTTAGCCTACTTTCCAAAGAAAATATAGGCTTCTGAGGTCTTTTTCCTGTCTGTGTGAATGGGTTTTTATGTGCCTTGGTATGCATGTCTGTGTGTGTGTTACCCACCATCCCCATAAAACAATTTGAACGCTTGAACCGAATCTCACAAAAATCGGATCTCCTATGATACATAATAAGAACAACAAACTTTTACAGTTTTCGAACATACCAAATGTTTTTTCCAAAATGGCGACATTTTAAAATCATGGGCGATGTCATATTTGAGGAACCATTTTACCTGATAAATAAAAATTTTCTCTGATGGCAGTGCACCAAATTAAGGTTTAATTAAGAAATACATGTTGTTGTTGGTCTACCATTTTGAAAGATAGTACTATTTTAAAATATTAAGATTTACATTTTATCCGGAAAACTACTTAACGGATCATTTTCAAATTCGGCACATAAGTTGTTGTATGGTAGGTCTTATAAACATATGTGATTTAAATGGATAATAGAGTTATTTTCTAAATGGCTGAAATGCCTATATTTTAGATTTGTTTGCTATTTACATTACAGTTCAGGAAATTTAGAACTGCTTTGAATGCTAAAAGTATATATATTGCAAGTATTATAAGCAAATACATAGTAACAATTCTCCGCCATTTTGTAAGACAGCGCATCATAAGTAAAGCTCTAATGTCATAGCTTGGGAAAAAAACAAACAATTGGTAACAATGTTGCAATACAAGTAGTACCGCGGTATGCCATATAAATTCATATGTTTGATGTGNAAAACAAACAATTGGTAACAATGTTGCAATACAAGTAGTACCGCGGTATGCCATATAAATTCATATGTTTGATGTGGGTTCGATACTTATTTGATAAAATGCTAACCATATAAACGTATTAGTTTAGTTTGCTGAATATACGAAACTATGCAACCAATTTGAACATAACTTTGTGTGCTATTAGAACGATCAAAAGTGTGCCTACACAGGAACTACACAGTCAGCCAGATTGTGAGTAGCAGCACATGGAATATAATTCATTACCACATCACGGGGAACATTCAACCGATACTTACTAAATTTGGCAAACATGCAGTAGACCACGTTATATTATACGTTTTAGGTGTGTCAGAAATTAAATTTTCAAAATGGCAGACATGTAAATATTTTAGCCTATTATATTACCTATACGAAACTATGTAACAAATATACACTTAATTTCGTATTCCCGCAAAATCTGTTACAGGTATAATATATANTACCTATACGAAACTATGTAACAAATATACACTTAATTTCGTATTCCCGCAAAATCTGTTACAGGTATAATATATATACATACATATATAGAGCCTCATTTCTTATAAATTTGCAAGATGATGCAGAATGAAAAAAAAGGCGTATCTCGGGAAATTATTAACTCATCTGCACGAAGTTCAGGCGATCATGATTTTTTTTGTTCTCCATCTAATTCCATATGAGTTGAGCGTGTTGCCACTTATTTTCAAATTAACGCTCATCTAAATTTTTCAAGTTATCATGCCATATATCCCAAATTAATTTAAATATAACTTTTATATGTTTACATTGTCTACCACAAGCACCGACTGTGCTGATACATAACACTTTTGTCCCCGTCATTAAATAATATAGCCTTAATGAGAAAATAAGGCTTTTATGATATATTTTGGGGACCAATTATCTTACCCCTCCCCTTTTTTGCACACAAATAGTGCTACAGTACGTCATGTAACCTAAAATGATTTAAGAGACTTACATTCTTGATTTTAAAAATTACCGGCCTGTAAATACTTCAGTTGGTAACCCTGTCTACCACGACACCGGACTAATTACAACCAGAGTTGATGCCCCTAATCCTACCTCCCTAGTGCAGATGGTTGAATGCCAGTTTGCGGTAAAACGGGTTCAGGGTTCGAGTCCCGAGGAAGGGACACGTTTATTTGTAATTATCTCACTAGTATTGCATATGTTTCCGCTTCCATCTCAAATATTATCTCAGGGACTATTTCGACAATATGTCAAGGCCTACCTACAATTTACGTTTTTAAGAACTTCCTCAAATCTGCTTGTGTACATGTACAGGAAAGTTGGACTTTTATTTACAGCAGCAACTTCCTGTTGTCGTTACAAATCAGGACTCACTAAAGGACAGCGCCTTGCAATTCGCAAAACAAAGCGTCTAGAGGAAAATCATCATTTTCAATAAGTGTATGTGTTATTTTGTCATATTAATAAATTTAAAGAACTTTGCCGAAAATAAGTTATTGAAAACAATAAAATTAGATTTTTGTTTTTTTTTTTCCTTGTGTTTAAAATTAACCGGAATATGGAAATGATTTACATAAAAACGTTGTGAAGCGAAACAATTCATTAAACATATGACAATTGAAAAAAAAACTAGTAAATAGTCGATAAGACTGACAAAATAATGAAATAGATAAAGTTTTGTACTTCGTTGGTTGAAATATTCATTTATTAGTTCGGCGCTGTTCGATACAAATCGATATAACTGCACTCCGTCATGTTTGGAAATTCACTACATGTGTACTCTCTGGTGGTAGATGCTAAGAACCAGTGTCATCAGCGCACACTAGTGAGCAAATGCTGAAACAATGAGCAGGAGTGGCGGATTGAGATACTGAAATAAATGGAGGAGTAAAGTTGAGGCGACTATTTGGAGAGAAGGGGAATGTGGTTGTGGTCGGTGGTAGTGGAACGGTAGATTTATAGCGATCAAATTGGAAAGGGAATGTGGTAGTTGTCGAGGTTGACAAAATACCAATGATTCTTATAAAAAGAGACGGGGTAAATGGGTTGGTGGCCGAATTAATAGCCAGTGTAATATAGTAGTTGAGGGTCAGTCGTTTGCTGGCTACAGTATTGCATGCGAGTGCGCTTTACCATAGTTACAGAATATCACATTATCTTTGCATTTTTAATACTAAATAAATTTTTGATAGGTTTTTTGTTTAATTTGTGCTATTTTTCTCAATTTTTAGACTTCAAGACCATCCAAATGTTACCCGAGGTTAAGATCAATCCAGATCAAGTCGAGGCACTCACATCCGACATGGCTGCCGTGTTGTCCTCTAAAAAGCCACCATGCATTGTGATGTCGCATAAATCCACAATCTGATCCACATAAATCACATGTGCCAGAACGTAGTTTTTATATTCTGCTCACATAAGGGTCACAATTTAAATAAGTATCTTATCAGCAGTCCCTATCTCCACACATGAAATTAATTTCAGAACACTCTAAATTTACTGTCTTTACGAAATATTTCTCCAGTAATTTCACAACCTTAAATAAATGCTTTATGAAATTACTACTCACAGTAGTGAGATCAGCAGAAATACCACTGGGATGTATTCAAACATATATTTAATAAACAATTTAAATCCCTGGGCAATGAAAGCCACATTTAAAGAGGATATTATCGACTTTACGTAAGGCAATTACACTTTCAAAAACCGTGGGAAATACTTTGAAATAAGCATTTAATAAGACAAAGTCAGTAGCATCACCAGAAATTTAAACAAGCCAAATTGAGTCTCAATTAACATAAGAGAAATCAGAGGATATAATAATACTTCAGATTAATGAATAGTTGTTCACTCTCGTTCAGTATAGATAAACATCAGACTCAGATTACCACAAAATAAGCTATACTCATTTCGTGTATTTAACGCGAACCAATCACGAAGGAAGTGAACGCTGGTATTAGGACAACCATTTAACCAATCACAAAGACCATTCCTTATAGTTTAGTACTCTTAGTTATACGTTATTCCTCCACCTTTACAAATGTGACAGCAATACCTGCCTTAACGTCACATGTTATCGTGATACAGAAGTTGTTCAAGATTGGTAGCTAAGAAAATTACATCTTAAACTAATGGAAAAAACGATGTTGTATTTTATTCATTCCTTTTACCTGACACAATTAACGGAGGAAGACAAACGCTGACTTACACAAATAAATATATCGGGACGCAACGAAAATATGCCCAAGATGCCAATAAAGTTACTTCTACAGTAGAAAAATTGCGGAAGTAAAAAAAAAATTAGCGTTTTTCTTTAATGCGTGTGCGCAATGAATCACTTATTAATTATTAACATCTAGATATCATAATTAAAAAACTTTAATTCTTAGGTACATAAAATACCTGGCGTTAAACTTACTGTCACAAACTCGTTTGAAGAAACAACTGTTCTAAACGATTTTCCGCCTTCTTTGTTCATCGACCGCAAAGCCCAAAGAAACCAATTACTTAGCCGTGATGAATATCACAGAAATTCACTGCCAGAAGCGCTATGCAAAATCAATGTTTCCCTTCACCCGACCAGAATATGTAGTTTGACATTCTGATGTAGATGAGAACGATGGACTAAAAGGAATTGGGACTAGCGGAAACAGCAAGGTGAGGGTCTCGGTAGATCGGGAAGATAAATAGAATTGACGTATCCTGTTATCAGCCAATCGAAGAACTGCCATGTCATTGAAAGTGCTAAGCTATACAAGTCACGCAGAGAATGGTGATTTGTGCGTGAGATACTGGTTTGAAGCTGGCATGTGCAGTTGTTAGAAGCGTACCTTGAGCAGGTATTTAAATAAGTAGAACCCATCAACAAGCTGACACTTTGCCACGCCCTCAAACCTTGGAAAAAGTGAGGCGCACAAATTATGAGAATTTTTTTCAAACACAACAGCGCGAGAAATGTTGTAGACTACGCCAAACATGTAACATTTATAGGATGTTACCAGTTTTATAAAAAAAAATATGTAGATATGTTTAGAAATTCTTTAATTGTGAACTTTAATAATTCAATAAGTTATTCAAATTTTTACGTTATTTGTATATAATTATTATTGATATTGCTACTTACTATATACTGTATAATATTTTATGTTATATGTAGGAACCTCTTATCATATTCAATATATAGCAATATTACTATCAAATAAAACATGCGAAAGAATAAAATAAAAACTGTGGGAATCATTCTAAGAAAGGTCATTTTTAGTAGAAGTATGAACAAAATTACAATGTTTTGATTTGGCGATGTTCATTGAATTAACGGAATGACATTACATATAGGAAACTCTATATCGCCAAAATTTTAACAATTATATGCCAATATCAGTCCATAAAAAACCAGGGCACATACTGGGTGCTCTATAGGACTTGAGTATCATACACCAATGGAAGAGACATCGACAAACTTCATATCAAAGAACATAGCGATGTCGAGTTAAAGTTCAAGGCATCCTGGAAGTTATTAAAATGTATGTCTTTAATACCGTAATTTTTCTGTGATTGTACATTACTTATTCAGCAAAAAATACTCTTACATTCATCGCTATGTTGAGAGTTTGGTACATTTTTGTTTCGGAAAATAGTAATGATATAACAGGGTAACGCAATAGGTAAGTGGCAATGTTAAACATCGCATAGAGTAGGCATGTCGTTTATACGAGATTTTCTGCAAATATTACTGCAGTGCATATCTTCATATATTTAGACTTTGAAACATCATCATTTGAAAAGGCGTATATTCAATTCTAGTAGATTTATAATTTTTTTAATAGCTTGATTTCTTTTCGCCTACGGGTTCTAGTATTAGAAGATTAAAGCTGAAATCGTCTCAACATTACAGTAAATAATTACCTCTTGGTAATAAAATTAATAGGTTGAATAAATCATTTGTTTTATAGAGTTGCTAAAAGTGATATATTTTAGGAAAGAAAGGTGCTTTAAAATATAATACAGATAAATGAATTGAAATAAGATAACTCAATAATTTCGAAATGCTGTAATTTCAACGACGACAATACAAGTTTGCATCATATTAACACTTTCTAAACCTTGTTAGAAATAGTTGTTTAAATCACCGATCAAAGTTAGAAACTTCTAAAAGATTGAGTTAGAATGTTTTTTTANATTTGAAAAGGCGTATATTCAATTCTAGTAGATTTATAATTTTTTTAATAGCTTGATTTCTTTTCGCCTACGGGTTTTAGTATTAGAAGATTAAAGCTGAAATCGTCTCAACATTACAGTAAATAATTACCTCTTGGTAATAAAATTAATAGGTTGAATAAATCATTTGTTTTATAGAGTTGCTAAAAGTGATATATTTTTGGAAAGAAAGGTGCTTTAAAATAGAATACAGATAAATGAATTGAAATAAGACAACTCAATAATTTCGAAATGCTGTAATTTCAACGACGACAATACAAGTTTGCATCATATTAACACTTTCTAAATNTACAAGTTTGCATCATATTAACACTTTCTAAATCTTGTTAGAAATAGTTGTTTAAATCACCGATCAAAGTTAGAAACTTCTAAAAGATTGAGTTAGAATGTTTTTTTAATAAGCCTCTACGTGACGAACACTACCACCTCCTATCTTAAATATTCGGACTTAAATATTCGGATCGGTAATTGGCATTCTCTAATGTCACTTTTGTTTACAATGACATTAAAAATTGTGACAGTCACAAATGCGAAGATTGCCGCCACTGCCAACAGTTGGTTAACTGTTAACTTATTGTTGTTTGCTACTTGGGTATTATATTTGTAAAATCGGAATTCGCAATTAAATCCTTTGACGTATTAACACGCCCTTCCAAAAACAAAAAGAATTAATAAACAATTCATTCTTACGTAGAAAATAGACAACGTGAAACTGTTAGAAATTGAAATCCGTTTGTAGCCTACTTTCCGAAGGAAGGAAATGTTTATGAGATCATTTTCTTACTTCTATAGCTTTCAACCACGCCAGGTACTTACTTTCAAAATTGTGGTCACAAAATCTGTTGGATGATGACATAACGGGAACCATCAAACCGATTTAAACCAAATTTTGTAAGCTAGAGAGAATCTTGGAAGCATTAAATTTTGTAATTAATAATACTGAATGTCCGCCATTTTGGAAGATAGCGCCAAGTGAAATATATATTTTACATTATATCTCGAATATTATAAAAGCAATTGTCACCAAATTTAGCATGTAAGTAATACTATGACGGAACATGTATACGTAAGTGGTTGAACATTTTTATGTACTTACTTTCAAAATGGTGGCCATACAAATATTTTAATTTTAATGCCATATCTACTATGCCGTATAACCAATTTCCACCAAATTTTGTATGCTGGAAGTGCTTTATTTCAAGCATCATATATGCCAACACATAGCCACTTTTGTCCGACATTTTGTATGATAGTGCCACATGAATAAATATAGTTATTATGACATATCTCAGTAAACGTTTAACAATTTCCTACCAAATTTGACAAAAATGTAATACCTTGGTAGATGATGTCACATGGTATGTTTTAAGTATGTCATATACTTATTTTCAAAATTGCGGTAACACAGACATCTTAGCTCAAAACACTATATCGTCGTAAACATTTAATCTGTTCCAACTTAACGCTGTATGATGTCAGTAGATATTATAACTATGGACTCTGTCTACACGAAGCATGTTTTGTCCGCAGTTTTGTAAGACAGCGCCACACGAATAAATAGAGGTTTAATGTCCCATCTTGGGAAAAAAAGACCGATTCCTACCAAACTTGGCAATCCATTTGCACTGAATAAGGTTGTGTAAACTGTTTTTTTTAAGTAGGTAAGGCCCTTATTTTTAAAATGGTACCTATTTAAATAAATTATTTGGCTCTGCATCTTTTATTAACGAAACAAATTGCAACTTAATTATGTAGGCTTGCAGTATTAATTACCACCATTAAATTTCCCTATGGAGTGCCTCTTTAATCTGCCATTTTGTATGTTAGCGTCACCAAAAAAAATTAGGTTTTTACGTCTTATCCCTGGAAACAATTAGCACATTATTACCATATTTGGCGAATAAGTTTTATTGCGATAGGCCATGTACTCATTTTTAGAATGGCATTTATAAAATCATTTTACCTTAGTGTGCTATATCTACGAAATTATGTAATCGATTTTAGTTTAACTTTGTATACTGGCAGTACACAATCTTAGAACGTGCCAATATAAACTTTTTTAAACCTCCATTTATGAAGATCGTCAAATGAAAAATATAGAGGTTTTATGACATATCTCAGGTATCAATCGACCGATTTTCACCAAATTCTTCACACAAGGAAGTTATTAAAAAATTAATTGCACTCATTTTGAGGAAAGTAGTCTCATTAGTTACATCAGTAACGTCTTGTTATTAGTCGAATTATGAGAAATTGTTTCTTTGAACTAAATACTTAGTTTTTTTATTATAAATTTTATATACTTGGCTGTTAAAAACTTATTGGCACAGTGACAACTATCACTGATTTGTTTCCAGCAATTTTATAAAAAATACTATTCACTCTGTACTCTAAAATACGTGCAAGTATGATTAAGTTTTTTTGTCCTTTTAAAAAATAATATTGGTTTAAATGTGCAAAATTTTATGTAAACCGACTATTTCCGTGTGACTTAAAAATATAAACAATGTATGATATAAATTTATTTAATAAAAGCATTTTTAATAATAGTTTTTATTTCTAAATTTGTATACATTTAAGTTACACCAACATGTATTTTGATATCTACTTTCTTCTCTACCCACTGTGCTTTATTTATTCTCCGCCACGCACCAGGTATATTCTTTTATAAATTTTGCGGTTCGTTTGTTTGTTAGTAGTGAGGATTCCCGGACCCAGCTCTTAAATACCGAATTGTTTGCGATTCCTGGTTTGTCCCCGTTTGCAGGCGTACTTCCTGGTGTGCCAGGACGCGCACATCTGTGAGAGTTGTCTTTGCTGGCGGAAGTGTGTGCACCTACTTCCGGTACCCCAGTTTCCAGGGAAGTGTGTGTGAAACCACCTCCGCGTCACTGGCTCTCAAATGCTGTGTGCTAACCATCTCCACAGCTAAGTCACTACGAAACATTACCTACGAAATATTTCTTTCTTGTTCAAGTACCCCTTCTTATTATGCACACATACAAATGTTATTAACATTTAATATTACGACCTCCCCAAGCATTTTGTTAGTTAGGTATTTAGGCCTAATATATTTTGTTCGGGGTACTCTTACCAAATTTTTAAGCATTTAATTTATTTGCAGCGTTAACTAAAGTTTAATTAAAATGAAGGAAATTTTAATTGTAAATAAATGAATTAATCTTTTTTACATTCTGACTAAAGGGTTGTCAATTTAGTCTTATAGAAAAAAAATTATTTCTTTTGAAGCTGTGAAAAGTTGTAATCGTCATGTGCTTTAAATTAATAAATGTTTCCAAGTTNAATTATGAGAAATTGTTTCTTTGAACTAAATACTTAGTTTTTTTATTATAAATTTTATATACTTGGCTGTTAAAAAACTTATTGGCACAGTGACAACTATTACTGATTTGTTTCCAGCAATTTTATAAAAAATGCTATTCACTCTGTACTCTAAAATACGTGCAAGTATGATTAAGTTTTTTTGTCCTTTTAAAAAATAATATTGGTTTAAATGTGCAAAATTTTATGTAAACCGACTATTTCCGTGTGACTTAAAAATATAAACAATGTATGATATAAATTTATTTAATAAAAGCATTTTTAATAATAGTTTTTATTTCTAAATTTGTATACATTTAAGTTACACCAACATGTATTTTGATATTTACTTTCTTCTCTACCCACTGTGCTTTATTTGGTCTCCGCCACGCACCAGGTATATTCTTTTATAAATTTTGCGGTTCGTTTGTTTGTTAGTAGTGAGGATTCCCGGACCCAGCTCTTAAATACCGAATTGTTTGCGATTCCTGGTTTGTCCCCGTTTGCAGGCGTACTTCCTGGCGTGCCAGGACGCGCACATCTGTGAGAGTTGTCTTTGCTGGCGGAAGTGTGTGCACCTACTTCCGGTACCCCAGTCTCCAGGGAAGTGTGTGTGAAACCACCTCCGCGTCACTGGCTCTCAACTGCTGTGTGCTAACCATCTCCACAGCTAAGTCACTACGAAACATTACCTATGAAATATTTCTTTCTTGTTCAAGTACCCCTTCTTATTATGCACACATACAAATGTTATTAACATTTAATATTACGACCTCCCCAAGCATTTTGTAAGTTAGGTATTTAGGCCTAATATATTTTGTTCGGGGTACCCTTACCAAATTTTTAAGCATTTAATTTATTTGCAGTGTTAACTGAAGTTTAATTAAAAGGAAGGAAATTTTAATTGTAAATAAATGAATTAATCTTTTTTACATTCTGACTAAAGGGTTGTCAATTTGGTCTTATAGAAAAAAATTATTTCTTTTGAAGCTGTGAAAAGTTGTAATCGTCATGTGCTTTAAATTAATAAATGTTTCCAAGTTNGAAAAAAATTATTTCTTTTGAAGCTGTGAAAAGTTGTAATCGTCATGTGCTTTAAATTAATAAATGTTTCCAAGTTTCAGGTATTAACATTTTCGAGTAGTAATATTTGATGTTGCATTGCGTTCTCTCTCTTAGATTTATTTAAATCTGTCTTAAATTTGTTTCGTACGATAAAAAAAAATTATTTGTTGAAGACAGTTATATTTTGAGAAAAAAATAAGGAAAATAAATTAAACTAAAAGATTTAGTAAGGAACAGGCACAAGTCACGTCTTTTATTTATAGATAGTTAAGACTTCCTCTGGTCCAATATGTGTATAATTATATATATATATATATGTATAATTTTTTGATTATCTCTTTTGAGCCATATACTATTATATAGATTGTTGGTTTATTTGTGTATGACACTTCTTATTTATTTGTTGTGTGCGGTCTTTTGGTAACTTCGTTATTTGTTTTAGTGCCACATTGTTTAAATGGGTTTGTGGCATTTGTTTTATGTTGTTTGTGCCAAGGATCGAGGCATTTCTTTGTTTGTGGAAGTCGATATTATATTTGTTGTTTATCTTTTGGTCGTACATGGGCACAAGCAGATATTTGACTGATTAGTTATATCAGTAACAAATTCTATGTTTTTCTACCATGACGTTTGCTTTCCGTCATGTTGTTTCTTATGGAGCTTAACACAATGCTGTCAAAGGTAAAGTCAAGCACTCTTTACTTGCCGATTTCGAAAAGTTGAAACTTAAAGTCGAAGTCAAGCAGCCATCTTGCCGAGAATCTAAGAGGTTATGTGGAATGAATGTTATTTTAGTGTGGGGCGATTTTCATCTCGGTATATTAAACAAAGTTTAAAGAAATGGCAAACGNCGGTATATTAAACAAAGTTTAAAGAAATGGCAAACGAACGCAATGTGAAGAGGAAATCATATAAATTTATATTTTAAAATAAAATAAACAAGTCAGTTTTTGTTTAGAAATGAAGTTTAAATTTAAATTTTTAAGCTTATTTTAAAAACAGGCACTAAAAGACATTCCTGGATAATATAATAACAATAATTTACATAACAAGATACACATTTTTACAAAGCTCGAAGAATCGATTTTCAATTGTCTGAACTATGACTTTACAATTGCAATGTGTATTGGTGGTTTTGTTATACGAAAGGAAATGCACAGTGAAATGCTAAAGTTTTCTAATGTGTAAGGAAGGGCCTTATCGGCGTGAGCTCAACTCTACGGCGAGATTCGCGAGGATAACGAGGATGGTTCCTGATTGGCTGTTCTACTTTTTCGCTCTGCCTGTTCAGCGTCATCGTTGCACATGTAAACCGTGTATGAAGCTGGGTTTAAAATATTACAAATAGAGGTTAAATTATGCGTTTAGACGTGTGCAGGAGAAATGAGAGTGTGTTATCTTATGGATTGGTTTCCAATGGTACTTAGCAGGTCGTGTGCGTGGTTGGGATCTCCTTAAGCGTTAAAAGAAATAGTTATATTTTATATCTTAAGTGAAACTTATGAGGTGACGACAAATCAGAACAGAGCAGCCGGTGTTGTTTGCGGGAAATTTTTATTAACAGAAATGTAAGTTTAAAAAAAAATTAAAAAGGCGTGTGTGTGCACACGTAAACGATTATACTTATAAGCTTATCTGATAGGAAATGTCAGCTTTGAAGTAAGATCTGCTTAGATATGGTTTTGATGTACGAGGTTAGGTTAGGAATNTATCTGATAGGAAATGTCAGCTTTGAAGTAAGATCTGCTTAGATATGGTTTTGATGTACGAGGTTAGGTTAGGAATGAAAGTGAACATAGAAGGCGTGTCGCCTGTTCCCTTGGGCTAGAATTAAGAATTAAAATATTAATTCGACACTGCAAATACAGATGACGTGTTTCTGTATGCCAGATTAGAGCCTACTGCCTAATTCTTAACGCATAATTTTTTTATTGTAAAGCAAGCTTGATACTGTGGATAAGTGTTGCCAACAGATTTACAAAATATCCCACTAGACTGCACACAAAACTAAGTAATTTTCCATTTAAAGAGGCTAGATTTCTATAAAACTATTAAACATTAAGTAATCGCAGTAAATTCAATAGTAATCTTGCTATCAAAACGCCACACGTTTATAAAACCAATAAATAATAATTTAAAAAATTAATATGGTTTGCTTTGATTTATCAGGATTAATATCTGCATCCTGTGAAGAGGGGCAAACTACTCGTTATTGTTTTATTGTTTGAATTTAACCCACCTAGCTGTTTTACTCACACTGAAGANTGAAGAGGGGCAAACTACTCGTTATTGTTTTATTGTTTGAATTTAACCCACCTAGCTGTTTTACTCACACTGAAGAAAATAATGTAGGATTCTCACTAGGCGGATTGAAAATACTTGTACCGCTAAACCGAACTTTGAAAATACTACATTTAGCAGGGGAAAAGCTACATTGGCAACATTGCGTGGGATTTTTGAACGGGTTTTAAATGTTTAATAAGACGCTGAATGTAAGCGGAGGTAGTTGCAAAGCTAGCCGTCAGGTAGCAGCAATCTACGGTGACTAATGCTGCAGTTCTAATTGTCGCCGCCTGAGAGCGTGGACATCGCGCAGCGCTAGCCGACCCAACACCACCTCACAGCAGTGTTGCCAGGTCTACTGATTTCGCAGTAGATCTCCTATTTTTATAGCAATCTACTGACCTACTGCTGAAATAAAAAAATTAGGCAGATCTACTTTCTTTTGCCCATTCATAGCCAATTTTCAACAAAACATATTCAAACACAATATTGCAATGTCACTTTGCACATATCTAAATTGAAATTTTATATTTTATGTTAACAAACTTGCAACATATGACTAAATATTCAATAACGTCAGATTGCGAGAAATCGAGGAACTCTGCGATATTGGATATCCTATCATCTCAGAAGGGACTTCCCTTCCCCATCATGTAATTTTTTTTTTTGTGAACGGTGTTCTGAAGATTTAATTGTGAAGAGGACTAAAGTTGTTGGGGGCTGGGACAGGTCATAAGCATTTAGTTGTTCTCAGATATTTTTGTGATTAGGCTAACATACGGGTTTTTCCGGTTATCTAGCTCAAATGTACATGTGTGTATTACTAACTTTTTTTTTTACATATTTTATATTAACTAGAAAGTTAACATTTGCAATTTAAATCTACTGCATTCTACTGTTATTTCATTGTTAAATCTCCTGCATTTACAAGTGGTAGGGCTGGTAACACTGCCTAATATAAAGGTGAGTCCAGAGCAGACCCACAAAGCTGACCGAGATAAGCGCCAGACAGAGTAAATAGTGACGACAGCCAATCACAGTGCTTCTCGCCACTTATGTGTTGTTGGCGTTGTCTGCACCGATTTGTCCGNTAAATAGTGACGACAGCCAATCACAGTGCTTCTCGCCACTTATGTGTTGTTGGCGTTGTCTGCACCGATTTGTCCGCAGTTCAAGACGTAGCTTCAGTAACTATCAAAACTGCCAACATTAAATATGTTTTGACGTAAGTAATTTTTCTCATAAATGGAAATACGAGTTTTGTATAATGCACTAGAAAAATTTCTCACCGGTAATATTAGGGGTGCCCAATTTAATTTGTGGTGTCCAGTAATGCATGTCATTTTTATGTTAACAAACTATTTGTTTCGTTANTTAGGGGTGCCCAATTTAATTTGTGGTGTCCAGTAATGCATGTCATTTTTATGTTAACAAACTATTTGTTTCGTTATAATACACGTACTTAAGGCAACAAATCATTTCTTCGCTATCACAACCAGCTGTAGGCATTGAGTTTGGCTCTTATAATATGAATTGACTTATTGCCTTGAGTAGTGAAATGATTACGAATCAGGTGAACTGCAGGGAAGATCAATGGTCACTCTGCCTTGCAATGTACAGCACTGGTCAAGAACTAACTTCATATGCGTTATGTGCACTATTGTAAACAATGGGGAGAACGGGATGTTAAAACCATTGCCGATATTTTCATGGCGTAAATAACAATTAACTTTCAAAACAAATGAAAACTCACTTCAGTGTAGTTGACACACAAAACGAAGATCAGTAGTGTATGTTGGGGTGTAAACAATTATATTGATTTGCATGCAGCGTAGTGTTTACTTGATAATTAGTCGGAAATAAAAGGCCCACGACACGGGAGAGTTGTTATTGTGAGTTTTAATAGTTTACGAAAAGTTTCAAGTCTTCAAAATAAAACAAGAAGTTACCAATTTAACTAATGAGCCTACCTTTTTATACATGTATGCAAGTAATTTTTATTAAGTTGTAAAAGTCGCAGATGGTTGGTAGGCCTTGGCGTCTAGTTGACAGCAATAGCAATATAGATGGAAACAGGAACGTATGCAACGCTAATAAATGATTAAAAAGCACACATGCCTTACCCGGAACTCGAATCTACAAACCTTCCTACCTTAAGTTGGTGTGTAACCAACTGNATTAAAAAGCACACATGCCTTACCCGGAACTCGAATCTACAAACCTTCCTACCTTAAGTTGGTGTGTAACCAACTGTATCACGGAGGTAGTATTCGGACTTTAAACTTCGTTTTTAATCAGTCTAATATTTTGATAGATGGGGGTTTTTTTAACAAGAAATATTTACAAAGCAGTCATTTTAAAATAAATATCTAAGGCATTTAAATAATGCAAGTTTACAAGGCGTACGTAGCGCTACTTGTGCGAAGAATTAGGAGGAAATAGGTTGAATGGTTTCCGAGGTATAGAAAAAACATTTTATTTTCTCATTTAGCGCTATCGTTTAAAAATGATTAAAAAAGAGTCTCTGTGTATACATATTTGAGGATTCTAATCGATAGTGTCAGCATACAAAGTTTGGTTGAATCTGGTTAAATTATTTAATTGATAGAGTTATATGACAAACCTATATAATAAATTTTATAACCCCTATTTTTAAACCAAGTATCTGCCACAATTAAATCATGCAAGTTTACACGGCCTACAGTAGCACTATATGTTAATAAAATTTCGTGTGAATAATTTTATTGGTTCCGGAAATATGGCATAAAAGTTTAATTTTCTCACCTGGCGCTATCTTAAAAAAATGTGGGTAAAAGAGCATCTCTATTAAATACTGTTTGGTTGAATTTTGTAAAATTTTTAATATATACAACATACTAACGTAAATTATTTATACTCATGCCATTAAAAAAGTGCCTTACCAATATAAAACATGAAGGTTTACATGATCTACAGAAGCATTACCTGCGTGCAAAATATTGTCGGAATCGGTTAATTAGTTAAGTAGATAAGGTATAAAAGCTCTATTTTCTCATGCGGTGCTATCTTCATAAATGATGGACAAAAAGGAATATGTATAAGCACGTTGGACGTTTGTCGTAGAGACTGCTCGCATACAATGTTAAGTTGAAACTGGTTATTTGTTTTCGTAGATATAGCATATTATGCTATATCTACGGCTGCTATTTTGGAAGTAAATGCCTATTTCTCTTAAAATATACCAGTTTGCATAGTCTACCATATTACTAGTTGTTAACCAAATTTGGTATAAATTGCAAGATTTTTTCCCGAGATGTGCCAAATTTTTTTTTTATTCATGTAGCACTATCTTACAAACTATCGGACAAAAGAGACTAAGAGTTTGCGTATTTGATACTTTTAAAATATACTTTCAGCATACTAAGTTTGGTCGAAAGCAGTCAAACGGCATGTAGATAGAAAATAAATCTNTAGTCGAAAGCAGTCAAACGGCATGTAGATAGAAAATAAATCTACAATATTTATATGTCTACCATTACGAAAATAAGTGCCTTAACTTTAAAATTGCCTGTATTTACATTACCACAGTAATACTTACATGCCATGTTACGTGAGAATCGGTTTAGTAGTTTCCGAAATATAACGTAGAAGCTTTATTTTTTATGTAGTACTATCTTCCAAAATGACTGATTAACAACGATATATATTTCTAAGTTCAATGCTTTCATGAAGCACTTTCAACATAAGAAATTTTGTTTTAATATGTTGAATGAATCCCGAGATATGACATATCAACCTAAGTACTATATGAGTACCGAGTTTGGTGAAATTAGGTTGAATACTTCAAAAGTTTTTAGGATAGGGGAGACATGCACACATACATCTACATTCCTATACACAACCAGAAGCATTGACACGTCTAAATTTCCTTCGTTAAGAAGGCTAATAAGAAAAACATTAATACAGCAGCAGCGAGATATTAAAAGCATAACATATGGTGTGTAGTATTTATTTGGTTAATTTTACAATAAAAAAAAACTCTAGCGAAGTTACTTTAGGAACAATTTTATGAAAACCGCAAAAGATAAATTACTTTTTCAATGAAATTTAGTTTTCGATCTAATTCTTTCGATGGTCAGATCAGTCCCCTTCATCAGTTGTACATATGGGAGAGAGATTATCAATTCCAAAATGTACACACTGGGTTAGCTAATAGTGCTCATTGATTGGAAAAATATTTCTTCTTGTGTAACGTATAATACTTTATGGTGGTATTCCCTATTATGGCGTTTCCAAGANAATATTTCTTCTTGTGTAACGTATAATACTTTATGGTGGTATTCCCTATTATGGCGTTTCCAAGATATTTATGTTCGTACAGATTTCGTATCAAGTTATTATTACTCTATTATTACTCAACATTACATATTATGTATATTAAATAAAATAATATACTAATTTTTAATTTTAACGGTATAAGTTAATGAGAAACTGATGTTTCAAGTTTTAAATATGTTTAATAGGTTTTATTTATTTTGACATGTAATTTTGTTCAGTTTTCATGGTTCATTTTTATTTATATTTATGTTTTTATCATTTTAGGACATTGGTAGCACTGACTGTACGTAGTTTTTAAATCATGTNTATATTTATGTTTTTATCATTTTAGGACATTGGTAGCACTGACTGTACGTAGTTTTTAAATCATGTATTTTTGAACACAGCCCCGAGTTAAGCCTGATATTGGCCAGGTTATTTTAAATCCACATTTTTAAATTAATGTTTAGTAGTAGTTGGGTAATTCCGATTACGGGGCAAGGACTGAGGGCTGTAGCGCCGTCCGCCATCTTGAATCCGCCACTTGGATGGCATTGACTTAGACTTATATCCACCATATTGGTAGCCAGTACATATCAATTTTGTTTCCGCCGTTTTGTTTTTGCGCTTCATACTTTATCATTTCATTTGGTATTTTCGTGCTCTATCATTCCGTGTTGTATTTTCATGCTATATCATTTTGTATTGTTTTTGCATGATCTGTCATTCTGTCTTGCTTTCTCATGCACTCTCATTCCATTTTGGCTGTATGTCATTCATCTTGTCCGTCTTCTTGTTTCTAGCCACTATATTGTTTTCGCCTATCATCTTGTTTCTCAATTACTCCCTTTCACATCTACCACATGATGAAGTTCTCTCGTCGTCCGACAGAGTTAACCACCGATCCCTGTAATGTTGTTTATTGCTGCCAGTGTGTGCCACTATCATCTTCGGCGTATAGACCATGTCCGAACTTGGAAATTGTATTGTGACTCATGGTAACCCCTTACTATAAACTAATTGAAGCCAAACCTGTACCTTCCCTCATATATGGGCGAGTACTTATCTATAAATTGCATGCCACACTCCTCGTTCCAAAACAAAGAACACATATCCTTAAACTCTGCGAACGTCATATCTGTATTGATGTGGTCGTCGTAGACATGCCACAAGTTCGTATCATCCATGCGATACAACACTAGAAAATTCACATGATCGTGTAGTAACTGTTTTGGCAGACGCTAATAAGTCTGGCCGAGGTACACGCAGCCTACATTCGCATGCCGTCCCATGCTAAAGTACTCCTGGATGCAAGTGTATTTCTCACATGCCACATCGTCGATAATGAAAAACGAATTTGGCAATGCTTCGCTTGGTGGCACGACAGCTTTGCTATCACTGCAAGGAAAATAGCATAGGCTTTCCACGGCTTTCAGTCCATGTGCCAGATGCTGGTATTTTGGTTGCTGGAGCGATTAGGAGTACAGGTACATTTTCTCGAACCTAAGACCATTCGGTTCCTCTGAAAGGCTAAGAAGCACACATATCTTACGCAGCCCGATGGTCCGCAAATTAGTCCTCTCACGGTATTGGGAAACAGCGTACCATTACATGCACCGTGTGAGGTTTTGACATATTCCTCGGTGATGCTTACAGGAAGACAAACATCTTGCTTGATAGTATGCATGGCACCACTATTCTGCAGAGATGATTGTGGAGCATGCAGAACAGATTGAGGAGCTGAATGCAGAGCATGCTGAGATTGCATAGAATCAGTGCTGCAAGTTTTAGAATGTCTCTTTAAAGCATTCCTCTGGCTAAACTGCCTCTGGCAGATTTTGCATTCAAAAGTAACACTTGAACTTTTCATTTTACAGGATTTATTTCATGTCCNCTGGCTAAACTGCCTCTGGCAGATTTTGCATTCAAAAGTAACACTTGAACTTTTCATTTTACAGGATTTATTTCATGTCCTTGGTAATTCCGTAAAGCTGTTAATGCTTTACCGTANCCTTGGTAATTCCGTAAAGCTGTTAATGCTTTACCGTAGACACGATAAAGAAGATGTTTCATTAGCACTTTATGTCCGTACTGTTACAAGTCTAGATTGATACTGAAACGAAAAAGTATAAGGTCGGGTATAAATCGGTTCGTAGCACAGTGGCATGCGATGACTNGTCTAGATTGATACTGAAACGAAAAAGTATAAGGTCGGGTATAAATCGGTTCGTAGCACAGTGGCATGCGATGACTAGTAGAACAAATCTGGAAGAGAGATCGTCGATATGCTGATCAACAATCTACCTTTCGAGCTGTAAATTGCCGGTTACAGGTTCTGAGGGCCAGGAACCAAGTTAGCTAAAAAGTTGGCACGCGGCGATATGGGCATCAACACACTGGACGAGACGTGCAAGCTACACAGCATTGCTAACTCCCTGAACAAGCATATGGATGCCCGACACCAGGATAATTGAACAGAAGGCCAACAAGACAAGAAAATCGTAAGATACCAAACTCGGTGGAAAAATTGCCACGAGGGGTGTTTCCAACATGATGAAAACCAAGGTGAATATGGACATGGGGACGAAGAAAGCGAGAAGAAGTTCCAAGAGGAGGAGGATGGAAAAGATGGGAGGATTCCTTCCCGCCTTGATACCTGCAATCGGTGCTCTGGTTGTATTGCCGGGTCTGTAACGAATATCGTTAGTACGGTGAAATGAGCCTCGAACGAATGTAAGCAATTGGAGGAAAACCACTGCCATAACCGTAATTTGGAAGCTATCATCATGAGTAAAAAAATTACTCAGAACTCTACATATGATAGCCCTATTAAGGAGGAGGTGCGAGAAAGAAAAAGTGTCGCAGCAGGAGGAGGCACTAATGAAATTATACCGAAACGACCGCTCACGAACGTGGATTTGGAAGTGTTTGCATGCAAACTGAAGATACCCCATTTTCGCGGTGTGTTAATGCGAGATGCTTTGCCTCATAAACCCAAATGTGACGAATGTGCCAAAATCAACCTGGACATGACAGCTGGGCCCGGCATGCACTGGGTAACGCATGCCAAACATGGCAATCTATGACAGTTTCGGTAATTTGTGGCAGTATCTGAAAAATTGCAAATCGACTTACAACTGTAGATGGAGCAGATGCTGAACAAGTGGAACTGCAGAAACTTGTGTCTTTGCTTTCTGGTGCGGTGGAATAAAAAGAGATAATAGGCGAATAATTGCTCGTTAACCTTTTACATAAAAGGTGTTCGCTCCTATATTCTCCAGTCACTATGTCGGTGNACTAATGAAATTATACCGAAACGACCGCTCACGAACGTGGATTTGGAAGTGTTTGCATGCAAACTGAAGATACCCCCTTTTCGCGGTGTGTTAATGCGAGATGCTTTGCCCCATAAACCCAAATGTGACGAATGTGCCATAATCAACCTGGACACGACAGCTGGGCCCGGCATGCACTGGGTAACGCATGTCAAACATGGCAAACTATGAGAGTTTCGGTAATTTGTGGCAGTATCTGAAAAATTGCAAATCGACTTACAACTGTAGATGGAGCAGATGCTCAACAAGTGGAACTGCAGAAACTTGTGTCTTTGCTTTCTGGTGCGGTGGAATAAAAAGAGATCATAGGCGAATAATTGCTCGTTAACCTTTTACATAAAAGGTGTTCGCTCCTATATTCTCCAGTCACTATGTCGGTGNATAATTGCTCGTTAACCTTTTACATAAAAGGTGTTCGCTCCTATATTCTCCAGTCACTATGTCGGTGTCCATCTGAGCTGAGGGTGACGTTTTACTTGCCCTTGTAGCTAGAAGTAGAGTGAGTCGTTGGTCTGATGGATTTTCAGACTTACAACTCCATATCCCACACATAATAAAATATGGATTCCGCATTCCAGTATGTAGTGCCAGGACATGTGAAGGAAATCAGCATTCCTACCAGTGTATACGAACTGAAGGACATTGCCAATTCCACCAAGAAATACATGCCATCGTATGTGAACTTTCCAACTACGCATTAACCCAAACACACTGAAGGCAGAAATACTTTGCAGTGCCGACATCGATTTCACAGAACTGGATATCATGGAGCCAATGCTAGGGTTCGAGATGTGAATCTACAAAGCTAGTAAAACGCACGAAGCCTCGTGACCAGTGAACATATTTCTGCTGAACATGATATGCATAAACTGTAATTTGGCAAGCGGCTGCTATATCAATGGTAAAACCAGCAATACGCTGCACGATTTCGCGCCGATGGTACCACCAGGTTATAAACTGGTCGAAGTTCCGAAAAGCATCATTTACGTTCCCGTGATAGCGGAGAACGCACGCGGAGTGGTCGTGAGGATCGTCGATCAGGACGATGAGCAGGCAGACTGCAGAAACGAAGAAATCACTTTGCATCTGCACTTGAAACAGTGGGATTGAGTTTCAATAGGTGCACCGTGCATAAAGACGAGCGCAGCACCAAACCGGGGACCAGTAGAGCTCGAGACACCAGCGTGCTAACACATTCCAATGAGCAGTTTCTACGTAGCCTAGGGTTCTAAAGTGAACAGGCATGGAAGACGACAACATATTGAACGTGACCCAGTGGGCAGAATTCGATGACATAATCAACAGGTTTGAGCTGCATTGTGTTGACTGTTTTTTTAATCTTCAAATAAGAACACTAAAATTATGTATTGTACAAGTAGATGTAGTGGTATAGTTTCCATAAAAAAATACTAAGTTAATAATGTACTGTTAATTGGGTATGAAACTGAGTATGAGCACGTTTTTTTGTAATTTCGTGAGAACTAGTCACATATCATTATCAACAAGTAACTCTAAATTAACTTTTGTATGTTAACGTCAAAGGAGGCCTGGTGCGCTCACTTAGCGGACACAGTTGAGACCATAGATCTTGAGACATATGCTCCTAAAATTCTCAAACACATCTCCTAATAATAATACATCAGTTTTCAAGTATTAATTAGAATAATTGCGCAGAGTCCTGCAGTTGAATTTTGGCCATACATTTTGCGCATGAACATAATCCTCGTCTGTTATTTCGGTGTCGGCCAGTTTATTGTAAAATTCAGCTTTCTATGGTATCTGCATCTCTTCTAGTTTCTTCAGGTTCTCTACATAATAGTAGGGAAACACACCCTTTCTGGTTACGAGCTCCATTTCATCAGTTGCGAGAAATTTAGCTGTGTTTTTAAATTGGTCTCTTGGCAGGTTTTCGGCGAGCGCAGCGAGGATTGTTGAGATAAATCAAAATGTGTCGATAAACTGTATTAAAAAATTTTCCCCCAGCGATTTCGAAAATGTTATAAATTGTTCCTCAGAGTGCAGGATTGTGAAGATTCCCTTGTCGTCATAGCCTAGCTGCTTGATTATGAAATTTTCGTCATAGGCCAAATTGTGGAACACTACAGGCAGCTTCTTTAGGCTGTGGCGGAGGAAATTGCATTCGTTACATGCAGGTCCGATGTACCGCCCTGTGAAGTGGCAGTGGTCCATTACTCTGGGGTTGCCAGCTGTGAATGTTGTGGAGCAGTAGCAGCACTTTTCGGTGGTCAAATGGTATAGTAGTTGCAAGTTCGTTAGGGCCTCCATCGGCTCGCTCATTTCGTATACGTCCTTCACCTTATGCCCAATATCTACTAGAGTCTTGATAAATAATTTCTCCGCATCTTCCCCAGTATATACTACCAGTCGATCGGACATTCTTGATGTTTTTGAGGCAGGAATAATACTTGTGTACACGTGTACATAAATGCAAAAACTGTGAGCCTCGTGTTTCTGGTATGAGTATGTGTGCGATACTTCTGGATCAGGATGGAACTGGCTTGAGCATAGCCTCGAAGTCAGCGTAGATGACAATAGGCATCTTGTCTCCATTATGATAAATTTTTATTTGAGGTTTGGTCTTTGTCCATTCTTTTCATGCTGTGGCATCTCGATTGTTGCTGGGACATAGGGGCTACAATATTTCATGTGTTTTTCCAGGCACTGTTGGCTAGTTAGCCCAGCAATTCTTGGAAAATCATCGTAAAACGTAAAGCACAGCTTACATATATAATTATTGTGGCCGTGGGCTGCCAATAGTGAGATGACCAATCTTGAAAAATGCTTGATATAGGTGTAATGCGAAATTCCATCTTCGGCTGTCATCAGCAATAGGTCAGAGTGTTCGGACTTCACATCTTTCACCACTCGTACGGGCACGACCTTCTCCTGGTCGGCGAGTGAGTACATGTTGACTGATATGGTAAGACTGTTATCGAAGACTTTAATTTCATGCAGTGGAGTGGGAAACTCGAGGTCTGTAAAAACAAATTTGGTTTCCAGGGCTTCGTAGCGGTGGTTGGCATGTTCGGGGTTCCAGTCATCCCCATACCGTGCCAAAATTGACCACTTGAAACACATGTGGTCGCTGGTATTTTGTGGGTTAATCCTAGCCTTCATGTTCTTGATTGCTACAGGCAGCTAGATGTAAGGCGAGGCATGTAGAGGTTCCAGTTTGTTGATTCGGAGCTGCAGGCGTTTCGTAGAGGCGAGGGTCTAGCCACTTCCCTTCCCCTGGTACTCCTCCTGACAAATCTTTTAGACGCTGGCGATCACTGCATTCTCTATGTCGCTGACATTGTATACTGGCACATTTATCGTTTTGAATGCTCTGTTGTCGGTATCGTGCTCATGAGGCTCAGGCTTCCCATAAATACATTCTAAAAATAAATGGATATTTAGGACGCCCTGGTATCTGATTATCTGCTCCAGTTGTCCGATGACCTTGTTTTTCAAATTTTCTAGGTAGCTGCAGATGTCCATTGCCTGGCTCGAGGTGTTTACGGCATCGCTTTGCAGGAGGTAGGGCTGGGCCACATTTGTCGCATACCTGCCCTTCTCTGTGAGGATTATGGACGCAGGTGCGTTCATGCTTCAGTCCAGACTTCCGTATTGCAAAATGCATGCTGCTAAACCTACAGACAAAAATCGGGAGTGACATACTTCTTGCCCTAGAAGTGGAAGTAGAGGAAGGAAGAGACGGAACCCTGCTGTCCATTGCGCTGCTGAGGATCACCAACCTGAAACATACATGCACAATAAGTATTAATTTTTTATGTCAGTATGTAAAAAACATACAATTTTGATTGCACAGGCACATGAAATATTAGCTTGAAAAAGTTATTATGACTAACCTATATTGGACATTCCATTAGCTAGAAACATATTTTCGCTTGACTATGCAGTAAAAAATATTTTTTATAAATATGTACGGAGTAAATTACATCTGCATGCATGTACAAGAATCTTTGGTTATGTTACCATTTGTACTTGGTACTTTAGTACTATGGTATGCGTCATGGTGCAGACATTTTGTTTACAACCAGCTCGTTAAAAATTTTTTCTTTACCTTTTCAAATTTACCTGCCTTTTTTTTTAAGTTTTCTTAGCCTGGGCAATTTTGCCAAAGGTTTTCACCAAATAATTCATGAGACGACGCGAAACTACTCATATGTATACGATTTCATATGTAATAAAATTATGGGGGCATTGGAAAGTATTGTGACTTTGTTTAAAACAGGATAATTATTGATGGCACTGTTTATAGCAGTGTACGTCCTCAATTACACGACTATTAATTTGATTGCTTAAAGCAGCATTGATTAATTTCTTCCTACATACTTACAATAAGCAGCATAAGGACTAAGCTGTAATGCCAACGGAACGCGCAAACGATAACTCAACGTTGGATAACCAGGAGGAAACCTGAAAAAAAAAAAAACATAATTATTATTCAGTAAACGCAAGTGATGTCGACAATTTTCTGTGGGCAAAGCATGGAAATGAACAAAAAGAACTTAACGAAATGGGGACTTGATATTATTTAATGAAACGAGGTGGGAGATAGGCGTTGTCTATTGATTATATCTGTCGCGTGACGAAAGGGCTGGTGCGCCTGCCGGGGAATTGAATCCAGCCCGCAGTAGCGCAGGCTAGCTGCCTCGAGCCACACATCCGGCGGTAACTACAACAGTATA
>NQII01005869.1:101013-145489 GCA_002778355.1 Clitarchus hookeri | reverse complement strand
GCAGAAATGCCAAGAAAGACGTCCAAACGTATGGTGAAATGTATCCTAATAGGACGAACACCTTACAGCAAACGATACGAATAATTTGCATATGCCTCTTGTCATGAGGTGATAAGAATTTCACAATACGAATGTAACGAATGACTGCTACATGCGAGGCACAACAACATGAAGAGTTGGCACATATCGATGTAAAACCCCAAGTGGTCACGTAATACCTTTCCAGGTTAATTGTAATAAGTGAAACAAGTGGGCTACGCATACTGCGNTAAAACCCCAAGTGGTCACGTAATACCTTTCCAGGTTAATTGTAATAAGTGAAACAAGTGGGCTACGCATACTGCGTCAACGGAAATTCCATCTTTATCACCTGTCTATTCGTCAGGCTTTAGACGACTGTGATTTACAGCAGCGTTTTCACTTTTCTACCCAAGCAGTAAAAGACAGTTGGCACACTTGTGTAAATCTTCTTGTACACGATCAGCCCACAAATAGTTTCCTTAATCAGTTAACCTTCAGTCAACCACAGTAATGCACCCGCACATTACTTGTGGCCCACATGATGCCTCTTGACTCATGTGTGTAGTTGGCCACATCTGGGCCACTTTTCAGACAACGTCCATGTAACAAAATACAATCTACCCATAACCAGCCCGCTTCTGCGTAACCACTGGTACCCCAAGCATGTCAGCACCATCATTAGGACATGTGTGGCAGCAATGGCCCACTTTCTGCTTCTGGCCTGCTGCAAGTTAACCACATGTCGTCAGTCAACTCTTGACAAGCCACATGTTACCCAGCTATTGCCTACTGGTAGCTCAGCTATTCACTTACAACCCAGCTACTGGCCACTTGTGGCTCACATATAAGCAGCTTGCCAAGCATTTTCAAAGCTATATAAATTTACATTTTGCACTCATAAAAATTTACTTAGTTACAATATTCATACTTGTTATCATCAGCAATATTTACCTGTAAGCAAGTTTCTTTGGAAGAACCTGGAATTTAATCACAAACATTTTGGTCACAGTTTTGAATGCTAGCAAATACCCTACTATGTTATAATGAAATTTTTTTTTTACGTAAAACTGAATGCTTTCTACACATAAAAGTTGTATTATTTGTTTTACAATATACACAATTTATTTAGTATCACAAGTCATAACTGGAAAATATTTTTTTTGTTTAAAAGATTAGCCTTTCTGTGTCAGGGTAATTTTATATCTAATAAAAAATGTAAAATAACCAATTTTTTACGTTTAATGCTTTGCATGTTTTCAGTCTAAAAACCATTTTTGTGTATTGCCAATGTCAGAGGATAATGACACTTCATATATGCATGAAATACAAAATGAAATGAATTAACATATGCTTTTTGCTATTGCACAACATCATATAGTCGGCATGCCATATATAGCGTATGAAACTATTTTTAATATGTCGTCAGCAGCAACAGTTGGCATACAATAAGTGGCAAATAATCTGGCTGATAACGTTTCTTCTTTAATACGCAACAGTTAGCAAACCACAAAAGGCTCGTAAGTANAAATAATCTGGCTGATAACGTTTCTTCTTTAATACGCAACAGTTAGCAAACCACAAAAGGCTCGTAAGTATGCTGCAGAGTTATGTCCCCAGCAGTAATGAACAGTTGTCATGCCATGCGTGGCCCATTAGGATGCTACTAATACATCCGCGGCAATAAGTGACGGTTCGCATACAGATTTGCTGCTTGTAAGTCCCCAGGAAAAAACTACTAGTGGCATGACATAAAGGGCCCATTTGCATACTACTTATACATTCGCGGCAGTAAGTAACATTTGGTAGACCTTGAGTAGCCCACAAGTCTGCTTCTTGTATGCCCCCAGCAGTAAACAACATTTGGCCTGTCGTAAATGAACCGTTAGATTGCAGCTAATATTTTCACAGCTGTAAGTAAAAGTTGTTCAGCTGTAAATCGCCCATAAGCATGCCACTAACATTTTTCTAGCTGTAAGTAACATTTAGCATTTCGTTTATCGTCTGCTTGTGCGGCTTCCGTTAAATTCTAGCAATCATTGTGAGAGCATTGGCCCACACTACTATTATTTAGAAAATAGATATTGACGCCTTTATTTATATAACCTGATTATCTACAATATAAAAAATGTTGCCACCTACAAATATACGAACGTATGCCACCACTGCCAACAGTTGGCCAACTGTTAACTGATTGTTGCTAGTTACTTGGGTAGGTTTGGTCCGTTGTATATAAAGGATGACAGAATGATTCTGAAGTACATACTACTTACCGATGAACCACCTTTACAATCATGGGCGCATAAATATATGAAATATGCATTACTGGGCGATGGAGAATCCATGCTGGTTACAGCGTGTAGAGCACCAACGACAGTGGAGCGTTAACATGTGGTGTGGACTCGTTGGAGACCAGGTTACATGACCATACTTCATTCAAGAACACTGACCTGTGGTTCTTGCGCTCATTACCTCAGAGACTTCTGGAAGGCTAATCGCTCGACATACATAGTGATATGTGGTTTAAACATGGCGGTTTTCTTGTGCTTTTCGCTTTGGTGGCGAGGAAAGTGTTAAACGAATTGGTGTAGCGATGCTATGATACCCAATTCGCACAACCGACCTTGACCTCTAGACTTTTTCCTGTGGGTAACTCTGGAAGATAGGGTGTACAACATAGTTCCTACGACGCCAGATGCAATACAGGAACGCATTGTGGCAGTTTGTAACTGCATTAATTCAGAAACACTTCAGGCCACTCGTCACTCACTACGAGTACGTTTATATACGTGAGTTGCTGTCGATCGTAAACACATGAAACACGTGCTCTGAAAGGCCTAGTGTGAAGTGTTTCAATCACAAATTTACTCTTAGTTTCTATGTAGGCGGATGTAAGTNACGTGCTCTGAAAGGCCTAGTGTGAAGTGTTTCAATCACAAATTTACTCTTAGTTTCTATGTAGGCGGATGTAAGTAGGTGTGTTCTACGTGTCTTGTGCATCTGTATAGAGTCGTTACACAGTGCATGTAATGACTAGAAACCAATCTTCTGAATTACTTTGGTATCTGAATAAAATAATTTTATTNACGTGCTCTGAAAGGCCTAGTGTGAAGTGTTTCAATCACAAATTTACTCTTAGTTTCTATGTAGGCGGATGTAAGTTGGTGTGTTCTACGTGTCTTGTGCATCTGTATAGACTCGTTACACAGTGCATGTAATGACTAGAAACCAATCTTCTGAATTACTTTGGTATCTGAATAAAATAATTTTATTNCTCGTTACACAGTGCATGTAATGACTAGAAACCAATCTTCTGAATTACTTTGGTATCTGAATAAAATAATTTTATTGATATCAGACTTGCACTCAAATTGCCAGTCTTCCCTCCACTGTGGTGCTAGCAGTGACCCAATATCGCTGTCCAGATCCCTTGATCCATTAAGGTAAGCGCTACACTACTATAGGAAGCGGTCCCGCCAGGATGAATCGTGGCGCATGTTGTTAAAGCCGTGTTTACTTGGAGTACGTGGGCCACACGTGTGGATTCACGCCTTTTAAGCAACCTATACTCGTGTCGTTAAAGCCCCATGGGTGTGAATGATGGTATATATAAATTCATTTTACAGGTTTCAGTCGTGAAGATGGAGCGATTTGTAACGGATGTATGCCTATCTGTGTGTGAAATCTTAGCAATACATAGATAACTATTCATAAAAATTGAANGCGATTTGTAACGGATGTATGCCTATCTGTGTGTGAAATCTTAGCAATACATAGATAACTATTCATAAAAATTGAAAGTGAACTTTGTATGAGTACAGGTTAAGTATAAAATAATAGCCCAAATTTTAAGGTCTATAATATTAATACTAAACAATCTACAACCTTGAATGACCATTTAAAAAAAATCGTGAAATCGTGAAATCTGTTTACCATACATACANGCGATTTGTAACGGATGTATGCCTATCTGTGTGTGAAATCTTAGCAATACATAGATAACTATTCATAAAAATTGAAGGTGAACTTTGTATGAGTACAGGTTAAGTATAAAATAATAGCCCAAATTTTAAGGTCTATAATATTAAAACTAAACAATCTACAACCTTGAATGACCATTTAAAAAAAATCGTGAAATCGTGAAATCTGTTTACCATACATACATAAAGGTTCAATGTGACCACAATGAGTGGCTTGAACGATATCTTTGCGATAATCAAACTCGTTCCACACTCTTGTCAGCATGTCCGGTGTTACAGTTTGGGTGGCGTTCGTAACGCGTGTTATGATGTGGTGAGGGTGAAGCTAGCTTGCCTTCGACGTGTCAATGAGAAGGGGACGCTCTGATGTTTTTTAATGTGCCGAGAGATGGCACTGCGACGTCTGTCGTCGCACTATGTTTGTTTGTTAGTCCGAATCGCGATGGTGACGAAACAACAGAAGTCGTTCTGTGTTATTCAGTTTGCTAAATGTGAATCGGTTACGACTGTTCAACGTGAGTTCCGTCGCAAATACGGACATTGTCCTCCCGATAGGTGGAGTATCATACGTTGGTTTCGTCAGTTCCATGACACAGGGTGCCTTTGCAAAGGCAAAAGATTCGCGCGGCCACATGTGTCCGAAGAGAATGTGGAATGGATTCAACAAGCGTTCGTTTGCTGTCCTAGGAAAATCAACTCGACAAGCTACCAGAAAATGCAAATGCCTCAATCGACGGTATGGACAATGTTACGAAAGTGATTGCTGTACAAACCATACAGGTTGTAGCTTGTACAGGCTCTTACGGAAAGCGATAAAGAACAGATAAGTGATTTCTGAGCGATCGTTCTTGCCCAGAACGAGGTAGACGATGTCTTCATGTCTAAGCTGGATTTTAGCAATAATGCGATGTTCGATACAAATGGCTAGGTGAACTGGCACATCATGCGGATATGGGGTCAGGAGCCTTCACATGAAATCACTGAACACGAGCGCATATTACCCCAATGTGAGAGATTTTTGCGATGTGTCTAAAGATACAATTTTCGGCTTTTTATTTTCACGTGCCCAATGTTACTGGAATCCCTTGTTTTGACATTCTTACAGAGTGGTTGTTTCTTCAGTTAGAAGAGGCGGCGGGGGATTCATTTTCCGGCAGGATAGTGCGCCACCCCATTGTCACGTAGCAGTTCACAGATACCTAGACGAGACATTGCCGCAACGCTGGATTGGTCGAGGAGCAGCAGGTGACCAGGCTCTTTATCACTGGCCCCTTAAGTACCCCGGATTTTACCTCGTGCATTTTTTTTTCTATGGGGGTAAATAAATAATCAAGTGTTTCGTCCACCATTGCTAGCTATCATTAAGGACCTCAAAATAAGAATAACGGACGCCATCCAATCCGTATCACTTGACATGGTGATAAGAGTGTGTAACGAGTTTGATTTTCACGTTACAGTCGTTCGTGCCTCTCATGGTGGTCANGTGATAAGAGTGTGTAACGAGTTTTATTTTCACGTTACAGTCGTTCGTGCCGCTCATGGTGGTCACATTGAACATTTATGAATGTATGGTTGACAAATTTCACGGTCCCACTGTTAATTTGATTGGTCATTTAAGGTTGTTGGTTGTTTGTTTTTGATATTATAGACCTTCAAATTCGGGGAATACTATTATATTCCCCCTCTCTATAACGTATATTGTAAGCATACGAAAACAAATTTAAAATTGTTTTGTATAATATAGTATGTATTCAACTTCATGTCACACACATGTGTGTAGATATTGTTAAAGTCTTCGTCGGCAACTGCTTGTCAAGCATATATGCATTTCCCCCTTCTATATGAGAGATTATAGCAATCTTATTTACATTATTTGTCATATATGGTTTGCAACCATACTACCGCATATGTAATAGTCATATCGATGTACATTTGGCTATTCTCTCTCTCTTAATCCGATTTTCGCGCTGTGTGTTGGCATCACACACCGTGTCGTTGATATCACACTGTAGTGTCCGTCCGTATTGCCGAAGCATTCGCTTCAATTGTCGTCTTCTGCTGCATAGCAACCTACCTGTTCAATATACCTATGACGTTACCAATATATATATATATATGCATTGATAGAGTTGTAGGAGTAGTGTCCGGCTCGTTCCAAGTCCAGTGTCCGTCTGCATTGTTATTTCATGCAGATGGTAAACGGGAGGAGGTTGCAGCAGCACCTTGTTAGTGAAAGTAAATTGTGATACTTAGAAATTTATTCCAAGTATATTGTCTTTTTTAAAATATGTTTGTACTTTATTTGATATCTACTATCAGCAATATAAATTCATCAAAGTTCCAAAATATAACTATTTTAAATAAAAAGCATAGGAAAATTATTTAAATAATTAATTTTACATATGAAGATACTGGAATGTAGTGATACAGCAAAAGGGTTTAACAAAAAAATTGACATATGACATCTGTGTGCATTATTGCTAAGTTATTGCTATTCCCAATTCATTTTACATCTGAAGTATTCGTTTCTTTGTTCTCATACATTATATAAACTTGTAAAGAAAACAAGTGTCCAGTTCATGCTACAATGTGCAATATGTACGCCTGAGATAATATAGATCTCGTAATGTAATTTACGGCAAAAGTATTTAATAATTTCCTATGAATATTTATTAAAACTGAGATAATCCACAAGTTATGCACATACACCAACTAACACATTTAATACAAGTGTGCCTCCATATCCATGACATTAAACTAAGAAAAATATTAAGTTCTAATAAATAATAATTTTTTTTAATGCTTTTTTTACAGTGGAAAAACNTGACATTAAACTAAGAAAAATATTAAGTTCTAATAAATAATAATTTTTTTTAATGCTTTTTTTACAGTGGAAAAACTTGTAAAGGTAACAAGTTATACGCCAGCGCATATATTACAGAAGTGAAGAATTCATGCTTCAATATCTATGATGTACACATGTCATAAAAATATTTAGTGCTATTGAAGAATAATTTATTTTGCGCTGGAAGAAACTGTGTGTCTAGCCACTCTTCCACCGTGGCACCAATGACTTATGACAGTGAGTATTAAATTAAATTTATTGATACTGTAAAAGAATTTAATAAAATTCTTACGAAGAATAATAATAAGTTAGTTCAATATCCGTTATATAAACCAGACAAGAACATATTTNGAATAATTTATTTTGCGCTGGAAGAAACTGTGTGTCTAGCCACTCTTCCACCGTGGCACCAATGACTTATGACAGTGTGTATTAAATTAAATTTATTGATACTGTAAAAGAATTTAATAAAATTCTTACGAAGAATAATAATAAGTTAGTTCAATATCCGTTATATAAACCAGACAAGAACATATTTAATCGCAGTATTGATACTGCAAACAGTTATTAATCAATTCATATGAATAATAGGAGACACTGCTCATAGCCTCGGGCGATTTAATGTTAATTGGGGTTCATCGCAGGGAACCATGTAAAACACATACGGCCACCATAAAATGTTCGAGAAATTTTTTATTTGTTTTGAAATATAATTTTTTTTTACCTTTTGATATGTTAAATAAAATTGTTAAGTTTTGAAATGATAGATATATATGTTTTCTACATTTGGAAAAAAAAAAAATTTAAACGAATTTTCTAAACAAATTAAAAAAAAAAATTTGGAAAACATTTTGAAACAAATTTTGGCACATTCCAGAAATTTTGGAAAACTTTTGGTACATGGTACCATGATGGCCACCATAGTGGTGGAATTCAAGAGCATGCTGATGAGATTTTACTATCAATATTCGGTGGTGTCCCTGTGTCCCTGTCATGGAACTGTCTTCGAATGAGAATTTTATAACTACTTACATATTTACATGTGTGCGAAGTTGTGTGTTTACTTATGAGTACATACTCTCAATATGCAATTAAACCACCGCAAACACTTCGAGTTATATAAGAATGTTAGGTAAAACCGTATGCCTACTGGGTTAAAGCCGGCTAGCATCAGTTTTTGAATGTCAAACGCGGATTATCTCCCTCCGTGCAGAAGTTGTGNTCTACTGGGTTAAAGCCGGCTAGCATCAGTTTTTGAATGTCAAACGCGGATTATCTCCCTCCGTGCAGAAGTTGTGATCCCACCTTCTGCAGTATAAATACGTCACACTATTTTAGTTGTCCATGGCTGATGAAAAAGATTCCTTGCAGTAAAGGTAATATGCTTATCTTTTGACATGATATTTATAACATCGACAATATTTTATTGACCATACTGTTAATATTATGGCTTAGAAATACTTCCCATCAGATAGTTCGTTGCNTAACATCGACAATATTTTATTGACCATACTGTTAATATTATGGCTTAGAAATACTTCCCATCAGATAGTTCGTTGCCCTTTTCGTATTTTGTTTGTCAGTATTTTATTTGACACTTTTAATAACCGGTTATTATTGCAGTTCTGCCCTATTTTTTTCGCTTAGAATCTTTTGATGAGACTGAAAACGATCCAGATTGTGGAGTTATGGCTGAACAAGGAGAATGTGGCACAAACTTGATGTAGTCCGTTAAAAATTAAAAAATCTCTGCTTATGACTTAAATAGATTTCTTTAATAATTCCACAAGTTGNCTTGATGTAGTCCGTTAAAAATTAAAAAATCTCTGCTTATGACTTAAATAGATTTCTTTAATAATTCCACAAGTTGCGAAATCCTCGTGTCTAAGAGTATGATGACACATGAAATATAATGTACATTTAAGACCAGAAAAAGTATTTCACATTCTTTATGTCCTGACATACGCTTAGAATTTCTCCGATTGAGTCAATTTATCTAAAGAGACAACTTAATCTTCAACATCTTAAGTTTCTGCATGTAAAATATACTTGCGCGTGCAATCTGATGGAATCAAGACTAAAACAAGCGTATTTTTCCTTTAACCATATCAATNTGTAAAATATACTTGCGCGTGCAATCTGATGGAATCAAGACTAAAACAAGCGTATTTTTCCTTTAACCATATCAATGATATAACTTATTTTTTCTTGTGCCACACATGTATCAAGTAACAGAATAATCGGTTCATAGTTTGTAATTACCTGCAGAGAATGAAATGCTCTAGACACAAAAAATATTTCGGCATGCATCAATACACTTGGATGTCATGTTGGAGGTCTTCTTGGCGGTATGCTATAAAGAGTACACTCTTCGTTCTTACTGTAAGGTAACAAGAAACAGTGCGACATATTATGCTGCTACCGTGAAATATATTTTCACTTTGACTAACTATTATTCGCAGTAAAATAATTAACAACACGTTTTTTATTTGATTAGGTGTGGAATGAAATGCTTTTAATGCACTAATTTGTTTTATGATTATCTACTACAATATTTTTAACTGATCTCGTTGGTCTGTAGAATTTATGAGAAATTAATTTCGAATTAGTTGTNTGTAAAATATACTTGCGCGTGCAATCTGATGGAATCAAGACTAAAACAAGCGTATTTTTCCTTTAACCATATCAATAATATAACTCATTTTTTCTTGTGCCACACATGTATCAAATAACAGAATAATCGGTTCATAGTTTGTAATTACCTGCAGAGAATGAAATGCTCTAGACACAAAAAATATTTCGGCATGCATCAATACACTTGGATGTCATGTTGGAGCTCTTCTTGGCGGTATGCTATAAAGAGTACACTCTTCGTTCTTACTGTAAGGAAACAAGAAACAGCGCGACTTATTATGCTGCTACCGTGAAATATATTTTCACTTTGACTAACTATTAGAAATTTTACAATATAATTGAATGCGCATTTTGAGAAGACAAGAAAAGCATTTTTCTATATATTGATGGTATCTTTTCTAAATTTATTCAGGAATAAGTTAAACGTGTGCTGAAATTCACATATTTAAAAAGCAATTTTCCTGTATTCTCAGCCCTCTGTATGGAAAATTTTCCTTACTATACACAGGATAATAAATTCCAATGTCATTTAAGGATTACGCCGAAATACTTTTTTATGGTGATCACTACACCGACAGAAATGTTTGCTCCCATCAACAAATGCTTGCTTGTATATAACCAAAGGAAAAAAGGTTTTTTTTAAAAATCAATTTTGTTGACCAAATAAACGTAAAAAATAAGGACAATGATTTTACTTATATAACAAAATACTCACTCGTGTTGACAATATATAAGCTTTGAAGCAAACAAAATTATATTAAAAACATGTATTTAGTTGAATCAACTATATGTTATTGTGTGGCCACAAATAAATGTGCAGACTTTACAAACAAACCTGTCTCCTAGGGTATAACCAGTTACCGTTACACTTTTCTGATGATAATCGGTCGCACGTGCAGTTCCTCTGTAGAAGACGTAGCCCGACACCGCTCCACCATAACAACCAGTCATGCAGACAGGCCTCAAACATACATAACATAACGCAAACATTCCTTAGGCAACATAAACACCTCACACATAGTCCAATGTTAAGAGTAAAAACACATTAATATGAAAATAGTTATTATTCAACAAATACATTTTTAAACTTCTTATATAATCTCATTTTTGTACAAATACTTTCTTAAACATTTTTCACTTGATGTATGATAGTTATGTTATAGAATCCAGTACGTATCTTCAACAGCGAGTTCACTACAATCAGAACTAGTGGCTCACATAGTCATTATCAAGTAAGGATTCTGCCATAAGCCGCCGTAAGGAAACAACACAACATTCACCTGAAGCTAATACAACATACATTTAGTATATCTGGACTGGAAATCGAACACGGTTTCTGCCGACTGCCCTTAATATAAAAGATAAACTACTCGTAAGGTAAGGTAGGAAAAAATAACCAATGACTTTTGATGGAAAACTTTGAGAAACCAACCACATATATTTTAATAATTCAATGCAACCTCTTGTAATCTGTTTGGCCCATTATTTAGGTGGTTTATAGGGATTTCGTTGGCCAGGAAGTTACTGGTTGTATGAAAAGGGGGGAAGGGGGCGGTTGTGAAATCGCAAACTCAAATTCAACAATTTTCATTACCTGGGCTCTCATCGACGATTACTGTCGACCCGAACTACGACCCCCGTAGCGAAACAACCCACAGAGAGTATCGTCAGCACCGAATAAAATGCATCGTATGTATGGAACAGTCTTCTCTGATGTTAAGTTGAAGACTACAGAAGAGTGGTGAAATAGCAAACGCGTTTCTTTTAATAAAATCTGGCACTTCCTAGAGAAAACCTCTTTGATTAATGTATTCATTATTTTGTTCGGGCCATCACAGAAACAAAAAAGTTCCAACATGGCTAATCTGAAGCCACCGCACTCGCATCACTTTGTCACTATAAATCATTACTTAATAGAAATATTCAGTAAATGTGATAATAATCGGAATATTTAATACCTTTTTTTAGTTTAAAATTATTCTAAATTATTAACATATGCTAATATTCGTATAAGAGCGTAAATATGAGCATATCACTAAATTATAGTTTGGGTATAAAAGAAGATCCCAATTTGAAGGTCTATAATATCCAAACCTAACAACCTCCAACCTTGACTGACCAATAAATAAACCGTGGAAATCGTGAAGTTTGTTTGCCATCCTAACTAATATTATAAACGTGAAAGTGTGTTTTTTTGTATGTTTGTTTGTTTGTTCTACTTCCACGTCACAGCGGAGCAACGGATCTACGTGATGTTTGTACAGAGATAGTTAGTGGGCTGGGAAGTGACATAGGCTACTTTTTATTCCGAGAAAATATCTCATTCCCTCGGGGAAATTGTTATTTGAAAATTAAAAAGTACACGAAAGGAAAACCAATGCAACGTCGCAACCGAGCAACAGATCGACGTAATTTCTAGCACAGAAATAGTTGGAGGGCTTAAAGGTGATACTGGCTACCTTTTTATAGCCAGAAAAAATCTCACAAAATTTACCAACGATAATAGTTAACAAAGTTGGAAAAAAATTTGCCGCCAGCGCGCTCTCTTGCAATACGCAGTCTAAACCGTAGAAGATGAAACAATATCACGTAATAAAGAATTGTGTGGAATAAAAAGACAAAAAAATTCGCAATAACATAAATTTATCAATAAAAGAGAAATGATAAAAGGTGTTTTTACCATTGATTAACTGAGACGTTGATTTTTATAATATGCATAGANAAAGGTGTTTTTACCATTGATTAACTGAGACGTTGATTTTTATAATATGCATAGAGTATATATTTACAGTAGTTAAAATTCAATTTTATTAAAAAAAAAAACACCTAAACAATAATTTTGTAGTCAACGCCAGCGGAGTCACGGACACAGCTAGTACATTCATAAATGTTAAAGGTGACCACCATGGGCGGCCCGAACGACATCTACGCGGTAATCAATCTCGTTCCACGTTCTTGTCAGCATACCCGGTGTTAGTGTTGGATGGCGTTAGTAACACTCGGATTGAGGTGGTGAGGAGGTAGCGAGCTCGCATTCGAGACGTCAATGCGAAGGGGACGGTTCGATGTTTACTTTATGTGCGTGTCTTGTAAGTTAGTCCGCATCACAATGGCGACGGAACATCAGAAGGCTTTCTGTGTTATTCAGTTTGCTAAATGTGAATCGGTTACAACTGTTCAACTTGAATTCCATCGCCAATACGGACGTCATCCTCCCAATAGGTGGAGTCTCGTACGTTTGTTTCGTCAGTTCCGTGACACAGGATGCCTTTGCAAAAGCAAAAGTTCCGGGTGGCCGCGTGTGTTTGAAGAGAATGTGCAAGGGATTCAAAAAACGTTCTTTCACTCTCTGATAAAATCAACTCTACAAGCTAGCTAGGAAATGCAAATCCCTCAATCGACGGTATAGACAGTGTTGCGAAAGTGAATGCTGTAGAAACCATACAGGTTACAGCTTGCACATGCTCTTACGGAAAGCGATAAAGAACTGAGACGTAATTTCAGCGCGTTCGTTCTTGCCCAGAGCAAGGTAGATGATACCTTCATGTCTAAGCTAGTTTTAGCGATGTAGTAACATTCCATACAAGTGGTAAGGTGAACCGCCACAATGTGCGGATATGTGTTCAGGAGCCTACCCATGAAACCACAGAACACGAGCGCGCTTCCTCCGAAGATAACGGGTTTTGCGGTGTATCCAAAGACACTGTTTTCGGCACTTTCTTTTTTCACGAGCCCACTGTTACTGTAATTCCTTGTTTGGACAAGCTTACGGTGTTGTTGTTTCCTCAGTTAGAAGAGGCGGCAGGGGACTTCATTTTCCAGCAGGATGGTGCGCCACCCCATTGGCACCGTTTTGTAAGTGGATATCGGAACGAGACGTTGCCGCAACGCTGGATTGGTCGAGGAGCAGCTGGTGACCGGGCACTTCATCACTGGCCCCTAAGAAACACGTATCTAATCCCGTGCGTTTTTTTCCAATGGGGTACGTAAAGATTTAAATTTTTCGTTCACAATTTATGGCTAACATTGACGACCTCAAAACGAGAATTACGGACGCCATCCAAAGCGTAACACCGGACATGCTGACAAGAGTGTGGAATGAGTTTGATTATCGCGTATATGTCGTTCTAGCCGCTAGTGGTGGTCACATACAACATTTGTGTGAATATTTTAAATCAACTTCGTAGTTTCACGGTTTATTCCATTGGCCAACCAAAGTCTTAGGTTTTTTGGTTTTGATATTATAGATCTTCAGATTTGGGCTATTCATTTCATCACATCCTGTACATATATTATAGTCATAGTGGCACTTTTAGTATCGTTAAAGAAATCTGTATTTCTTCAATTTTTAAAAGGGAAATTTTTATAATTTTCGCCGTAAAATAATTAACATCACGTTTTTTATTTGGTAAGGTCTGGAATGAAATGCTTTTAATGCACTAATTTGTTTTATGATTATCTACTATAATATTTTCAACTGATCTCGTTGGTNCTGGAATGAAATGCTTTTAATGCACTAATTTGTTTTATGATTATCTACTATAATATTTTCAACTGATCTCGTTGGTCTGTAGAATTTATGAGAAATTAATTTCGAATTAGTTGTTTCTACTATTTTTCTTTTGGAGAACAAGAGTGTACAACATTTATATAACCAGAAATTTAAATAAATATTGATTTCTGGTTCACCACAGAGAACCAAATGCCAAGCAGGCAGTGTTGGTTTCCTGTCCACCATAAAACAGGTCTCGTGCCTAAACAGAGTTTACTTTAACTTGTTCTACTTCTTCCAGTTATGTTTATATTTTCTCTGCCAGACATGTTTCTTCCTGATAACTATTGCAATATTCCCTAGCTCCAGTTATATAGATCTTTCATTTTAAATCCTCCTCTTGCACAAAATGCACGTTCATCATAAGTAGCAATTACAAGATCTCAGAGTAATGAGTTTATGAGAATCAGTTATTTTAAGTAAGTATTCCGTCGGTTGAGAGGTAATTTGTCTGATGTGCGTGGTATATAGTGTTATTTATTATCCTGCTGTGGTGGTTTTCAAGTGTGTCACTCTATTGGCATTTAAAGTGTAAGATATTATTCAAATATGGGCTACTCCAAATGTTAAGAATATGTTTTCCATTCTAGTGAAAAAAAAAGCATTTGTGTGAAGTAATGTAAGATATGCGAAGAGTTTATTGAGTATTCTTATATTCATTGCCACAAACCAGGGACTGCCATGAAACATTGTCACATGTCCATCAGTTCCTTGTATCAGAAACGGTTCTTCAGAATTGGGAATATGTCTTTAGAGTAAATACGTGAATACAAAGAACCTTAGGTCAGGATTTTTTTTCATCGGAGAAGAAATTAAACACACGAGCAATGCTGGCGCAGCAATATGATAGTAGTGCGTTGACCATATATTCTGAGTAATTCGCACAAGAGTTGTTTCTGAACTGGACAATTAGATGGTAGTATGTTGACCATTTATTCTGAGTAATTCGCAGCAGAGTAGTTTCTGGACTGGACAATGAGATAGTAGTGCGTTGACCATATAATCTGAGTAATTCGCAGTAGATTAGTTTGTGTACTGGACAGTTAGATAGTAGTACGTTGACCATATATTCAGAGTAATTCGCAGCAGAGTAGTTTCTGGACTGGACAATGAGATAGTAGTACGTTGACCATATATTCTGAGTAATTCGCAGCAGAGTAGTTTCTGGACTGGACAATGAGATAGTAGTACGTTGACCATATAATCTGAGTAATTCGCAGTAGATTAGTTTGTGTACTGGACAGTTAGATAGTAGTACGTTGACCATATATTCAGAGTAATTCGCAGCAGAGTAGTTTCTGGACTGGACAATGAGATAGTAGTACGTTGACCATATAATCTGAGTAATTCGCAGCAGATTAGTTTGTGGACTTGACAGTAAGATAGTAGTACGTTGACCATTTATTCTGAGTAATTCGCAGCAGAGTAGTTTCTGGACTGGACAATGAGATAGTAGTACGTTGACCATATAATCTGAGTAATTCGCAGTAGATTAGTTTGTGTACTGGACAGTTAGATAGTAGTACGTTGACCATATATTCAGAGTAATTCGCAGCAGAGTAGTTTCTGGACTGGACAATGAGATAGTAGTACGTTGACCATATAATCTGAGTAATTCGCAGCAGATTAGTTTGTGGGCTGGACAGTTAGATAGTAGTACGTTGACCATATATTCAGAGTAATTCGCAGCAGAGTAGTTTCTGGACTGGACAATGAGATAGTAGTACGTTGACCATATATTCTGAGTAATTCGCAGAAGAGTTGTTTATGGACTGGAAAATGAGATAGTAGTACATTGACCATATATTCTGAGTAATTCACAGCAGAGTAGTTTGTGGACTGGACAATGAGATAGTAGTACGTTGACCATATATACTTAATAATTCGCAGCAGAGTAGTTTGTGGACTAGACATAAGATACTAAGTCAATAGTTCTGAGCCGTAGAAATTGTGGCCATAATATGGTGCTAAATCTAAGTGGCCGAATGTAGATATTATTATTTCCTTTCTTTTTTTCACAAAGAGCAGAAACAATTCTCACCAGTGAACAGGTAACGCATCCACATACTTAGAGCGTCCACACAGGCGAAGGTCTCCTTAATTGTTTAGTACTTCTGCTCACAACTGGACAGTTGCCTTGCTGAGGGGATGAAGGGGAGACAACGTTAGTCCATTCTTTATATATTGTTAAAACATTAGCGCATTTATATATGAAAATTTGAAAAGCAAATGTAACCTTTTTTACTGTAGTCATTAATTAAACTGAGTTGCTGGAATTCCAGTAATTAGAAAAACCTTAAAGGGGGACTGAAGATTTTTAATCATTACCAAACTATTCATTTTATCAGGTGATTCAACAGTCCACTTTGAACAGTGAAGAAATAAAGGCACATATGGACGCATACATTGGAGATTATGAGAAACAAAATAGAAAAGTCTGATACTGATTTTGTGACGCTTCTTTTGCATAGTTTTCTTACAACTGAATAGAACCAAGCATACTGGCGGATTTATAAACATGCCCTTTTATTATTTGTACAAACGTTACTGCAGCCAGTTATTTTAAATACTTCGTCTGAATATTAACCCATACCGAGACGTTGCCCTGACACGACAAATGTGCCGTTCAATCGTTTCACTTCAATAAACGCTAGTAATTTACTTTGTTCTAAAGTAAACCGTTTTACAGTTCGAGTTATATCCTATAAATTAGGCACAGTGTACCGATAATATTAAGGCTGCGAAAACATGACCCTGTTTAGGAATAATTTTTGCTTAATTTTCAAGAGTAGGAACGAGCGAAGATGCCCAAAATGTTCTCAGTTTTGCACATAATTGTTTATTCGCCCGCTGTGGTGCAGTAGTTGGATGCTTACCTGCCTGCTGCGAAGGGTTTGGGATCGAGTTCCGGTTAAGTAATGTTGTCAATTTGTGTTCGTCATGTCAGTACTGGTAAGTCTGTGTGCAAAGAAAGCATGCGGCAGATAGCGCTAAAGACCTACCTCCTGCTGGAATACAGGAGAAATGAAGTAATACACTGTGCTCTTAATCGGAAAGATCTTGGTAGGAATCCCGTGCCGGCCATCTCAATAAAGGCTTTTGTTGTTAGCGTATTCACTCCAGGCGAATATTGGTATTTTTCTTCGCACATGCCACTGATATGCTTTCCCCGCTACGGTTTGTGCGAGAAGAAGTTTTCATCTGTCATTAGCGAGTTTTGAAGAGTTGTCTACTAACAAACAACCTCAATGTTTCCACCTATCCACGCCTCAAAACGGTGCGCAGAGTTTCAGGAAAAAAATTTCTCATTCAAAAATTGTTACTTACTTTTTTTATAAATCAGTAAAACATAAAATACAAATCCCAAATGCATAATCGAATTATAATAAAACTTCTTTTAAAAACATTTGAAAAGGAAAAACTATACTTTCAAGGCAAAATTGAATGTGTTATTGAGGTCTGGCCTAATGTAAATTTCATTTCGCTTAGAATTCAAATTTTTTTATTTTTTATAAATATTGATACGCTTTATTTACACCTTCTCGTAAATTACAAGTTACACTTCATCACTAAATTCATAAATAGATTTATACACTGACGTGTAGAGCTAAATGCCCCACAAACACATTCTAGCATCAATAGACCACATGGTCGACACTAGTGCCCCTAGCAAGTGGCGTGGGAACTACAGCAGACGACATCCACGACGGCGGACAAAGAAGGTGCAAGGATAAAAGTGGTGGGAGAGAGGCGGAAGAGAAAAGCAAAACGGAATGACAGACCATTAAAAAAACAAGATGTTATGACAGAGCATGAAAAAAACCAGATGTTATGAGAGAGCATGAAGAAAACAAGATGTTATTACAGAGCATGACAAAACAAAATGGAATGACAGAGCACGAAGTAGCACGGTGTATTGACAGATCATAAAGTGGCAAGGTGGAATGACCAAACATGAAGTAACTGGCTGGAATGACAGATCATGAAATTGAATATTATAGAAACAAGATAATTGAAAGGTCAAGGACATGGACAAGGGCCATGGGTCATGGGGTAAAGGTTAATGGGTTATGGAGACCAGGGTTATTGGTCATGAGGTCAAGGGTTATGAGTCATGGGGTAAAGATTTAGGATATTTTGGAAATATTTTAGGAATTTTTTTTATATTTTCGGAATTTTTGGAAATTATTAACGTAATATTCCATTGGGGATAAGGTCAAGGTCATCCAGATCCAATATTGCACAGGATGACCGGAATGACAGAGCATGATGTNCATTCCATTGGGGATAAGGTCAAGGTCATCCAGATCCAATATTGCACAGGATGACCGGAATGACAGAGCATGATGTCAGCTGAAGTTCCGGACCCCCAGCCATTTATGCCAAATTTCCCATTTATATTCTACTCATTCGTGGTTAAACCAATGACTGGTGATGTTAAATATATTCTAACCATTACACCACCGCGGCCCCTTCTGCAAGGTGAAAACAGCTCTATAACTGAATGTTCTATAAGATATTTCTTCGTATTAAAATATCTCATTCAGATTTAAGCGTTTATATTAAAAGTCACTCAAACAAAGGTCTACATTATTGGCGGATATGTACACTGATCTTCAAAGATCGACTGGGGCCCAGATCTAAAAAGTAGGAAACAGCAGAGGAAATTCCACCAAGCCGACCTCAGAAGGGTAAACCTACCAGTAGTGGGAGTAGACGAACACGACCATCCAACATGCCCCGAGTTCGCCAAACCCTGACGACACAGATTAGTTATAGGAACAACATATTCTGTGGTCCAACCTGCCGTGTTCTGTCATTATAACTAGGAAAAAGCCAATGATTTCTATTTATTTTATCATTGATGGAGAATTTCAGTCAGATGTTAGTTTGTAGACATTAAGAGAATTATAATATGTAGACTGTGCNATTTTATCATTGATGGAGAATTTCAGTCAGATGTTAGTTTGTAGACATTAAGAGAATTATAATATGTAGACTGTGCGGTTTGATTCTTAATAACAGTTTGTGTAAAATAATCTAGTGGCTTTGCAGTAAGGGCCATGTAATGCAGTCGTTCCNGGTTTGATTCTTAATAACAGTTTGTGTAAAATAATCTAGTGGCTTTGCAGTAAGGGCCATGTAATGCAGTCGTTCCAAGCTACTTTCGAAAGAATTAGATTTAATCCGCAAGCTCAAATTGTACTTTTTACTAGTTTCCGTATCAGCTGCCTTGGCAGTAGTGAAAACGACAGTTTTAATACAAGAACACCTGTATTAACTGCAAGTCATCCAACATATGAAATCACAAATATCAGATTAAATAATCTGTGTCAATTGGTCACAAAATGAGCCGCAGACTTACAAAATAAGCGGCAGACTGAGAAGACACTCTGCTAAGAACAATTGGTTCAGAAGTGAACAAACCCTCACACTTGGTTCACACGGGACTTGAAGACCGACACCCCAAGGCCGCATACCAAGTACGCTGCAGAGGCGACTCTTCGGCTGAACGGACATCTNGGGACTTGAAGACCGACACCCCAAGGCCGCATACCAAGTACGCTGCAGAGGCGACTCTTCGGCTGAACGGACATCTCAATAAATAGCGCTATTTTAATACAATGATTTATTATAGACGATTTAAACGTATATATATATCTGTTCATGTTTTCAAACCTTCCTTAGCAAGGAAAGCAAAGACCCAAACGGTTGATTTCTAATAGTCGCTAATATTTGTAACAAATTCTCTAACTGCATTATCTATCGAAAGCAATTAACGCGATTACCCTGCCGAGAACCAAATAAATCTCTGCTGATTTTTTTGCCACAGCATCTTCAGTAGAAATGAACATATCAGACTGTTCCAACTAACTAAATGCTTATTCAAACACAAAATATAAATTTTACTCTGCTTGCTATATAATGTTTACGGTAACCAAACTGATTATTTGAATGTACTTGTAAAAGTCGTAGTTGTGGGTACTAAATATTTTAAGATGATTTTAGAACAACCAAATAAGCGTTTGACTGAAAAAGTTCATTTTCAATTATTTATTATTTTTAGTTCAAGGAATGAACAATTCAGATGTTTGGAGCAAACGCATTATATTTGCGTGAGCAAATTTTGTTCAGTGCAAACAAATACTTTCGATTAAATTGATATGGAACCTTAAACTGAANCAGTGCAAACAAATACTTTCGATTAAATTGATATGGAACATTAAACTGAACCATTGTATGACTATTTCATAGACTAAAATAATACATCCGAAAGGTTTTGTTCTACTGCAAATGGCCTCAAAATTGGTTCATGAACAGCCGTACTAAAAGACAAATTCATGTGTTCAAAGTGATTAGCTGTTTTATTTTTCAAGTTTGGCTTCAATTAAAATCCATTAATTTTTTTAAATATATAATAATTTCGCATAGTAATTGTGTTGTGTTTGCATTACAACTCGTTCACAAGCAGTTTACACACTTATTAAAACATACTACGAACATTACGTGAAACCACGTGATTTTGAAATTTCTTAGAGGAAAAAAATTACATTGAATATGGAGACAAGAAATGGTAAAAAAAAAGCCACATACATGCGCACTCTACCCCACTGTTCCTCTAGTAAAGGCAGGTTACTCTTTGGAACTGTCAATAATATGTTATTTCGACCAAAGTAGGCACATATATGTTTTTCATTGCGTTACTACGCTTCATCATTATTAAATGTAATGGAAATATAATATAATTAAATAAGGCAAAACATTATTTTTTATAGACGCACAGGTGTGTCTGAAATTGTGATATAAACAAACGATACTTAACTTACTGAATACGTGATGTTAAGATTTCGTTTAACTTTTCATGAGCAAATTTTTAGAACATTTGTAGAAGACGAAATTAGTCAAACTAATTTTCTGCCTATGTTCACTTTATGGTAAGTTACACTTTTTTTTACAGCTTCTTATACATGAAACAATTGCCATCTTAGTTTCTTATAATTCGGTAATGTATTTTACAGAGATATCTTAATTTCCACAAACGAAATGTTCTTATACAATACGCTGGATTTTCAGTATGCTCAGATGTTTATTTTGAGGAATAGTTAACACGAGCATAGAAGCTCAATAAGGTAAAGTGNCTGGATTTTCAGTATGCTCAGATGTTTATTTTGAGGAATTGTTAACACGAGCATAGAAGCTCAATAAGGTAAAGTGACCGATATATGGAGTGGGATCAGAGCGTATTGCACACGAAGGACTAATTTAAACGCGTCAAATTATTGAAGTTATTTGAAAAATTGCATATCCACGTATACTTACATTATAATGTTATAACGAACGCTGGTATATTTTTAATGCACCGTAAACGATAAACCTTTCATAAGACTNATACTTACATTATAATGTTATAACGAACGCTGGTATATTTTTAATGCACCGTAAACGATAAACCTTTCATAAGACTGCATTATTTCATATCGAATCAACTGTCATGACTGAAGCGTAGGATTGAAGATATAGCAGAAGTTACAGCGAGATTGTAAATGTTGTGTAAATTATTGCATAGATAACAAATTATAGTATACAAGTCGACAGATAGTCGGAACAGAAAATACGATAAGGCTATAGAAACCTATAGTTGCAATGCATAGAAGAAATTCCATGGCTCCATATTTGTTTACGTCGTTAGGAAAAATTATCTGTATGCATACAATTTTGTTGTATTTAGTTTATGGGTTTTTGTAAATAAACACTAAATTATCACAGTAAAGAAACGACATGAAGACTATTGTCGGTGATATTTTATTGGTACGTATTGCTTTATTTGAAATTGAATTATACAAAAAGTAGACACATTAATTGACTTAAAGGGAAAGCTCATAACGAAGCATTTAATCATAAATGNGACTTAAAGGGAAAGCTCATAACGAAGCATTTAATCATAAATGTAAGTGCTTTCTCTTCTGTGTGATGTATTAAACACTGAGGCGACAAAAGTCATGGGATACCTCCTCATATCGTGTCGTACCTCCTTTTACCTGGCGAAGTGCAGCAACTCGACGTAGCATGGACTCAACAAGTCGTTGGAAGTCCCCGGCTGAAATATTAAGCCATGCTGCCTCTATAGAAGATCATAACTGCGAAAGTGTTGCCGGTGCAGAAGTTTGTGCACGAACTGAATTCTCGATTATGTCCCATAAATATTCGGTGGGATTTATCTCTGGCGATATTGGTAGCCAAATCATTCTCTGGAATTGTCCAGAATGTTCTGCAAACCAATCACGAACAGTTGTGGCCTGGTGACATGCTGCATAGCCATCCATAAACATTCTATCTTTTTTTGGTATATGAAGTCCATGAATGGCTGCAAGTGGTCTCCAAGTAGCGGAACATAACACTTTACAGTCAATGATCGGTTCAGTNGGAATTGTCCAGAATGTTCTGCAAACCAATCACGAACAGTTGTGGCCTGGTGACATGCTGCATAGCCATCCATAAATATTCTATCTTTTTTTGGTATATGAAGTCCATGAATGGCTGCAAGTGGTCTCCAAGTAGCGGAACATAACACTTTACAGGCAATGATCGGTTCAGTTGAACCAAAGGACCCAGCCCATTCCATTTAAAAACAGCCCACACCATTATGGATCTACCNTCAATGATCGGTTCAGTTGAACCAAAGGACCCAGCCCATTCCATTTAAAAACAGCCCACACCATTATGGATCTACCACCAGCTTGCACAGTTCCTTGATGACAACTTGTGTCCATGGGTTCGTGGGGTCAAGTCATGGTTCCCAGTCGTCTAGAGTCCAACCGATATGGTCACGAGTCCAGGCAGGAGAGGCGCTGCATGCGATGTCGTGCTGTAAGTAAAGGCACTCGAGTCGGTCTTCTACTGGCATAGCCCAGTACAGCCAAAGTTAGCCGNTGCGATGTCGTGCTGTAAGTAAAGGCACTCGAGTCGGTCTTCTACTGGCATAGCCCAGTACAGCCAAAGTTAGCCGCACCGTCCTGACGGACACGTCCGTCATACGTCCCACATAGATTCCTGCGGTTATTTCACCCAACGATGCTGAAANCGCACCGTCCTGACGGACACGTCCGTCATACGTCCCACATAGATTCCTGCGGTTATTTCACCCAACGATGCTGAAATGATAGATTTTCGTCTTAGCTGTGATATGTCTGCATGTCTGAGATGGATATTGTTTGGTCACTCTACTGTTACAAACTTGCTATCGGCGCAGAATCCGGCGATATATTTCAATTTCTGCCCCATTTCTAAAAGCAGCGTGGCNCTGTTACAAACTTGCTATCGGCGCAGAATCCGGCGATATATTTCAATTTCTGCCCCATTTCTAAAAGCAGCGTGGCCGCACTCGTGTTTAAAATCTTATAAGTCACTTAAAGAAGAACTGAAAATTTCCGTTTCTTGTACTTAACGTGTCAATACTATGATTTATTTATAGAAAAGTTATTTTAATCTAACAAGGTTACGCCAGACCGTTGGGAGGTCGCGTTTTACGATTTGCAGGGTCTTAAACGTGCTCTCCTTTTAGCCTATTGCTTCTCAAATAGTCGGTAAGAGCTGAATAACCCTGTAAGCTTTGGAAGATAAAGGATTCAATTAAATATGCTACTTATTGCTTCCCTTCTTCCACTTTATGTTTCTAAGAAGAGTTATTATTTCCAAATCATGATGGACACGTTCTGCCTTTCATGTAAATAACTGGTTTTCATTGAAAATTTATGTGCCGAGAAGCATACGCACACATTCATTGAAACTAAGTTAGAAGAGCGTTTTCTTAAGACCTTAGTCTATAGGCTAGTTTCAATGTATTGAGCACTTTTGAAAGCTCATCTTAGGGGCTAGATTTACTTCTCATATTGTATACTTATACCATACGTAAAAACCGGCATTGTAATGTTTGGCCACTTTATTCATGTATTATACATGGGTGGTTGTGAAATTAAAATTTAACCGAATTTGTTATTTAAAATTAACTCCTTTATTAACGCGTATAAAAAAAACAAGGAATTAATGATAAAACTAATGCCCCTACATTCTTCAACATGGGTACAATTAATTTTTTAATTATTTCTTAAAAACTGAGTTGGACTTGGCTTCTCTTTGAAAGTAATAACTTTAGAAATGAAACCAGACACGTATGTAACAGAAGTGAGACAATTACAAGTGCAAACATGCCTTACCCGGGACTTGAACCCAGAAAACTTTGTACTACAAGCCAGCGTGCAATTCACTGCATTACGGTGATCGTATTCTGATCATCAGCTCCGGAATTATTCAGTGTAATATTTCTAATGATAGGGTTTACAAACCTAAAATATTTACCGAGATCTTTACTTTGAAAACAAGTGACTAAGCCTAATAAACTGTTTTACTTTACATAGTATAACATACCACTACTTGAGATACGAATTAGATATAAATTGGCAATTAGGTTCCTGAGTCATGACATAAAATACTTCATTTTCTTATTTGATGCTATCATACAATGTTGCCAGAGAAAGAGGCTCTATTTACGATGCTTCTAATGTATAATCTCTACAAACAAATTTTGGTTGAAATTGTTTAATATATATGTCAGACGTACCTAATTGATTTATGAAACTGCCATTTTGAACATGGTTTCCTGGCCAATTAAAAACAAGAAAGTTTACATGGTCTTCTGTAAACTTATGGTATGCACAATTTGGTACAAATTTATTTGAAATGTTCCAGTGTAACATTTGGTGAGAATCGGTTGTTTGACATTCGAGACATGGAATAAAACCTTCTTAGTTTTCATGTGGCGATCTTCATTAATGGACTACAGGAAAGTAATAAAGTAGAAATTTTGATGATTGTACACTACTAATATACAAAGTTAAGTTATAGTAGGCCACATAGTTACGAAGATATCACAAACAAAAATAAACAAATTTATAGCCACCATTCTGAAGAAATGTGTCCTTCATAAAAAAAAATTCATTTATTTTTATGGTCTACCAGAGTACAATATCTTCGCCAAATTTTGTAAGAATTAGTGAATTATTTTCCTAAAATACGAGATAGAACCATTGGTTTTGTTGATAGGACTATCTTTCAAAATTGCAGAGAAGTGAGGTTCTGCATAGACAAATTTGATGGTTTCAATAGGTACTGCTAGCATACAAACTAAGATAGAATTTGTTTCGTTAGTAAAATATACTCAGCTAAAATATTTAAATAACTCTTTTGAAAATAAGTTCCTCATCTACATAAAACACATCAGTTTACACCACCTGCTGCAGTACTATTTGTATGCAAAATTTGGAAACAATTTGACAAATTATTTCCCGAGATATTGACGTATCCAAGTCTGCTCTCCACTCTGTAGGTGTTCTACAGGGTGATGGAGCGCTAGATCAACCTTATTGTGTAATGACTGATACACACTCAGGGGTGAAATGAGGCGGCAAAAGAACACTTCGGCTTAGGATTTGGTTAGTTAACAGTTATTTATTTCATTGTTACGTCACTCATATATAGGAATGATACACTGCGCTTCTGGGGTCCCGCTACCTTCCCCTTTCCCTTACCCGTCGGAGGCCTACTCGGAGACTATATCTCCCGTCCTGTCGAGGAATTACCTACGTCAATGACGACCCGATGTACGTCAAACTTCGGCGTGCATCGATGAGATGAAGCAAGCCTCCCGTGCCGCCGAGCGCCTCTCTGTCACCTGGCATGTGCGTCATTGGAAGAAACTATCGGGTGACGTCTGTATGCGTGTTTGACGCACGATCTGGCAGATTGTGACGTCGTCGCTCTGTTCTTTCTCTAGACTCGTAATGCGTCAATATGACAAATAAATTTTATTTACTTGCATAGGGTTATCTTAAAAATGGCCTGACAAAAGACGCTTCATGTGTATACAGTTGATAGTTTTAACATATACTACAGCATACAAAGATATGATCCAATTGATTACATAGTTTTGTCTTTATACCATTCTAAGCTAAACTTGGTTATATGGGGGCCATTATGAATATAAATGTCTGCCATGCTTAAAAAATACATGTTAACATAATCTAGCATAATGTATACCTGTTTGCCAAAATTTGATAGGAATTGGTAGATTATTACCCGAGATATGACACCATAAACTATATTTTATTCGCATGGCACTATCTTACAAAATGGCTGACAAAAACGTTTATTGTAGATACAGTTAATAGTTGTAATGTCTACTGCCAGCACACAAAGATGTGTGTGAATTTACTACATAGTTTCGACAATATAGAAATCTAAGCCAAATTTAATATTTTGCGGCCATTTTGAAAGCAAGTGTCAACAGCCTTAAAACAAACCACTTAAACTCATCTGCATAGTTCCTACTTGTTTGCCTTATTGGTGAGAATCTGTTAATTATTTACCCAGTTATAACATAACTGCATTTATTCGTATAGCACTATTTTACAAAATGGCCGACCAAAGTTGTTATTTTTGTACTTTCAGTTTATAAAATTTGTTCGAAATTGGATAAATAGTATAGCAGATAAAACAAATAAATTTAAAACATTTGTATGGACACCATTTTTTAAATAAGAAACTAATCAAGTCCAGTTACATACTTTAAAATGGACTACCTCAGTTTTAGTTACATGCCAAATTGAGTGAGAAATGGTTAAACATTTTTAAATATATAGCGTGGAAACTTTATTTGTTCAACTGGTGCTATCTTGAGAAATTGCAGACCAACAACCATTTCTATCTCTAAATGTAATGCTTACTTGATGCTCTGCCAGCGTAAGATAAATTTTGTTTACATCGGTGCAATAATTCCCGAAATATTACACTACCCGAAACTAAAAAATTGTTGCAATTTTGAAAGTAAGTGACCGGCGTGGTCGAAAACTATAAAAGCCAGGTGTCCTTACTAAATATTATGTGTGTGCCAAGTTTGGTGAATTTCGGTTTGAAGCGTTAAAAAATTGAAAATTGGAGGACACACGCGCACAGACAAACACACAATAACACTTACACACACACGTACAAACACAGACACACAGACAGGAAAGTGATCTCATTAGCCTTTCTTTCCTTCGGAAAGTAGGTGAAAAAAACCACTGGAATCAGAGACTACACATGTAATTAATACTCTAGCGACACATAAATTCGTAGAACAATTTATATTTATTCGGTGCCAAACTAATCAGAAGCAACATGCTGTGTTGTTATGTAACATTAATACAGTTTTATAAAAAAATTTATTTCAAAGGTGCATTTCCAATGTGTTCACTTAAAGTAAAATTATTTTAGCTGGAGTATTTTTCCTTTTAGAATCATATATGCGCTGGATTGACAAGTGCAACATAGGCTTTTCCACAAAATATATCGCCACCTATATAAAAGGTCCAGAACTGTAGAGCATTCCTAATATTCAACTCTATAGCACACTTAAGAGCTTGCACGTCTCAATAAATGGCAAAACCGTGAAGAAATATGTCAGTGTAATACCCTAGCTACTACAACATACAAAATATTGAGCATTTGTATCTACATTTCCGGTTTCTGAAGTACTATTCCTAATGCGGCACCATTCAGAACACAAGATTTTTGAATTAAAAATATATGCGTACTATTTGATAACATACGCAGAAGATATAATATGATATATTGGAGTAGAGATATTTGGGCAACTCCTAACATCGGGTCATTGAGAGCAGATGAAGGTGAAACGAGGTGAGTGTGGAGTGGCACCGGAATACAAGGGAGGGGGAAATTTCAGATTCCCGGGAATATCCGCAAACAACGGCATCGCCCGGCATGATTCTCACGTGCAGATATCCAGGGAGCGACCTGGCCGGGAATGGAACCCTGTTTGCCTTGGTGGGAGGCTATTAGTCTGACCACTACACCACCGCGGTCGCCATAACAGGATACGGTTTAGTGGACTGCTGCCGCATTTTTATCTTTTTAAATAGTTTGTTTCGTGTTCATGACAATTTTTTTTTACTCTGTATAATTAATAAATTAAGTAGATGTGTTAATGTGAAGTAAAATATATAAATATTTCGCTTCCTAAAGTAGCAAAACCGTGAAAAAAAATTGTAAAAGTTTAAGTAGTTGCAGGTCGAATATACTAGTAATAACTATTATATACGAAAAACATGCATATAACTCAAAGCTTCTACATCTAATACGCATTCCTTTATTTACCATATTTTTTTTTATATGTAACGCAAGTTTTAAATTGTTACAGGCATCCATCTTTTACATCGGCGGGGTCTTTTTTACCACAGCAATTGTAACAGCCATAGATATAGTGCACCAACTGAGTGACAGGTTAGTATCATTCCATCGGTTGAATTAAATAGTGCGTGTGACTACTCACAGTAAATAACGTAGTTCCTTCTACACGATGTGAACTCAATATAATCAAGGAGATTATAACCACAGATGGTAACTCAAGTTGGTTAAACTGTGTTCTAAAAGCGTCAATGACAGTGTGTTAGTAATTTCATGTCCAGTCACTGCCAGCAATATGAACAAATGCACGGCGCTGCCTAGCAGCGCTGGAGTGTGTTAGCACTCAACTTTGGAGCGAGTAGCTTGAGTGTCAAGCATAGTGACTGTAATCAGTTAGCTGTGGCCTCAATATTTAGGGAGGATATAATTCCTTAACACTTACCGAGTTTCAGTTAACTACGACATGAATGAAATTTTTCAAATAACAAATTTTAACACACTGGAGGGGGTGGGGTGTCACAATTTTTAAATTGATGGAATTACCTGACAAGTGCATTACTACACTGCAGGTATTTTCATAAAATTAACTGTTGGACATTTATGAATATATGGTGTGCATAAGTGGGTGGAAATTATTTCAATGTATTCGGGAATATAGAAAAGTGTTCCATTTTCTCACATGGCACTATTTTGTATTTAGGCTGGAAAAGAGGATCTATGTACGCATTATTGATGCTTCTAGTAAATGATGTAAGTTTACGATATTAAGTTGAATTTAGTTGTATGTTTTACAGATATATCACATTAATCTACATTATTTATATATACACCACTGAAAACGACTGCCGCGCCAAAAACATTTTATCTATCATAATCTACTTTAAATTTACTTGCATGGAAAGTTAGATGGGAATCGGTTGTTAGTCATCAATATATGGCATAAAACAAATTTTTTTTACTATATTGACGATATTGATAAACGGATGAAAAAAAAGTTTACACGTTCCAAGATTGTCGTAGATACTGCGAGCATACAAATTTAAGTTACAATATGTTTCGTAGTTTCCCATACATTTCCCATACATAACACTAGCGAACTGGCCCGGCTTAGCCCAGGTACAGTTGAGTTTTACAGTGATACATTAATAAATAAGTTGGGAAAAGACAATTCATTTATGTTAAAACAAAATTATAAAAGTATGGTATTTTGGCCTAGGTTTTTAACGGATTACGGCAACCCAAAATGAGGGAAGTGTTTTTTACCCAATAGCCAAGAAGTAGTGTATTGTTTTTGGAGTGTATCTGTGCAACTATTAAGTAATTACAGCATTTACGCTTTCCAGCATCGATGTATGAAAATAGAAACGTGAGTTTTATCAAGTTGCGGCTTTAGAAATAAGTGTACCTAGGTACTATTTTGGCGCTTGGCTGAGGGAAATTAATCGATCACAAAATTTAAGCAACGTTCCCATCGCCGCACATTTGGATTGGTGACCGTTTAGTGGCATAACATCTCAGCATTTCCATGCGTGGAGGGTACGTTAAATATACTGTCCCGGTTGTTATCGATTGATAGCATTCGTTAAGCCATTTCGGAGGCAGCCTGATAAACTCTGACACCAGAGGAAAAAAATATTTCTGTCTCGTTCCGAGTAGTATCAGAATTAAGTTTGGTTGTTATTACACAGGAATCGTAAAATTTTTATAGATAAAAAGTATCCTATGTCCTATTACAGGACCTAAATTACCTACATTCTAAAGTTCATCAAAATCCGTTGACANTAGATAAAAAGTATCCTATGTCCTATTACAGGACCTAAATTACCTACATTCTAAAGTTCATCAAAATCCGTTGACATGTTATGGAGCTGGATGGTAAGAAACCCACTCACAGAAATTCGCATTTATAATATTAGGAGGATACACAGCTAAAATGTTAATGTGGCTGCCATTTTAAAAATAATAGTTTTNAAATTCGCATTTATAATATTAGGAGGATACACAGCTAAAATGTTAATGTGGCTGCCATTTTAAAAATAATAGTTTTACGCACACACAAAATATGTTACTATACATGACCTTCCACAGTGCTACTTGTTTGCCAAATTTGGTTGATATCTGTTTGGTTTATCCGGAGATATGGCGTTAATAAAATTTTATTTGTGGTGTAATGATTTCTTGTGGAAAAAACTGACTTTGTGTGATCACATTAGATGTTTGTGATCAATAATGCCATCATGAAACGTTACATTGGAATTAATTACACAGTTTCAACGAAATTACATACAAAGCAAAAATATACATGTTGCCGCCAATTTGCAAATAAGTGCCTGTCCTTCTAAAAACATACCTCTTTCAAATATATGTTGCAGTATTACTTGTTTACCAAATTTTTATAAGACGGTTAATTGTTTCCTGAGATATGACTTAATAACTTGATAAATAAATGTGGCACTATCTTACGAAACGGCNATAAGACGGTTAATTGTTTCCTGAGATATGACTTAATAACTTGATAAATAAATGTGGCACTATCTTACGAAACGGCTCCCGAGTTGTTTTTGTTAATACGATGCTTGTAATAGATATTGTGGGCATGCAAAGTTTGGTAAAAATTTGTATAACGGTATGGTAGTTAAACCAAATAATCTGAAGAAAACAAAATGTATCACTGTCATTTGGAATATAAGTGCCTCATCTATTTTAATCTCATACGTTTACATGGCCTACTACTATTACTTACATGCCAAATTTGGCGAGAATGGGTCATTTAGTTTTCAATATATAACATAAAACCTCTATTATTTTATTTGGTACATCTTTCAAAATGTCATATCAANGGGTCATTTAGTTTTCAATATATAACATAAAACCTCTATTATTTTATTTGGTACATCTTTCAAAATGTCATATCAACAACAATATCCATATAAAAATTTTATGCTTACGGGATGTCCTGTCAACGTACAAAATCTGGTTCAAATTGGTTAAATGGTCCCTGCGATACAAAAAATCTGCACAAATTTTGAAGTGGCCGCCATTTTTTAATCAAGTGTCAGGCGTTGTCAAAATCAATAAAAGTCAGTTCTCATTAATAAATACAATTATGTGTACCGAGTATGGTGAAATTCGGTTAAAGCTTTAAAATTGTAAATATGGGATTCACTAATGCACACACACTGAAACCTACTATTATGAANTGAAATTCGGTTAAAGCTTTAAAATTGTAAATATGGGATTCACTAATGCACACACACTGAAACCTACTATTATGAATTCACACTGAAAATCTTTAAATTTTAATACCGTTTGTTATTTAGGTTTTAGATAATTGCTTTGTTTGTTTAGATATTGGGCTGTAAAGGTTTATTATTATTTAAATCTAAAACATTTTAAAAATATATGTTAAAGCATTTTTTTTATAATGCTANGGCTGTAAAGGTTTATTATTATTTAAATCTAAAACATTTTAAAAATATATGTTAAAGCATTTTTTTTATAATGCTAATTAAATTATACAATTTTTATTTTAAAAGTCGACGTAGCTGAATCTTTGTTATTATAAATACGGAAATTAGCGTGGGTGGTTGGAAAATTTATCGAAATGGGGGTGGAGGGTAGTCAATTCATACCTGAAAGGGTGCTATGGGCGTACCTAAATAATGAGACATGGTTAGTTAGAGCATAACAGTATAAGATTGAGTTTATTGAACATAAGGATTATACAATAACTAATTACGTGACTATTGATAGGGGAGATTAAATGGAAAAAAGTTATTAATTGTATTAAGTAGTATTACCTCAATCCATTACTATTACAGTCTATTTGGAAAGTCCCCACCTTGTTCATCTTGCCGAAGGCTCATTCTGGTAGGAGGTTAACGATGTCCGGACACACCCATCTTCAGTGGTCTTCTCGATCCAGTAGCTCGACGACAAAAGACGCTGCTCCCAGCNTCTTGCCGAAGGCTCATTCTGGGAGGAGGTTAACGATGTCCGGACACACCCATCTTCAGTGGTCTTCTCGATCCAGTTACTCGACGACAAAAGACGCTGCTCCCAGTTTTATACGCTGGCCTATATCGGGCACGTTGTTTCATATTTTCGGTCCCATTTACTAGCCGGTGGAGAGGATTTCTGCAACTGTCTTTCGCAAGGTGTTATTGCAATCACGCTCGTTCCCTGGTTAAACGTTTGAAGGTGTGGTCAGGCAGGCCATTCAGCTAAGGCCTGATCACGTCATAACGACACACAAACACACTCATCCACGCACATACAGGAAAGTGATCTCATAAGACTTTCAATACTGCGGAAAGTAGGCAAAAAATTATTTTCATAAAAAACGGTTTTTTTTGCGAGGATACTATACATGTCCTATATACACCAGATAGTTTTAATTTTCCTAGTAGGAGAGTAATTAANTTTTTTTTTGCGAGGATACTATACATGTCCTATATACACCAGATAGTTTTAATTTTCCTAGTAGGAGAGTAATTAATTGGTATTGATGATTTATGGAAAATCGACATATTTGTAATAAATAATGGAAATTTTAAAATGGGCAAAATCTATAAATAATGGATTTAAATGTATATGATCAATTATTAATATTTTTTCTCAGTATGTATTACACTGAAGCTGCAAAGAATCTGGTACACCTGCCTAATATCGTGTAGGCCCTTCGCGAGCACCAAGAAGTGCCGCAAGACGACGTTGCATGGACTCGACTAATGTCTGAAGGTATGCAGGAGGCATTGAAATCTGCGCCAATTTGAGGAAGGGTTGCACGTCTGTCACGTTTAATGATTCTCGTCATTCGTCGTTTGTCCCGTTCGTTCACGATCTTTTTCTGGCAACGGCGATGTCGAATATTTGATGTTTTACCAGATTCNGTCCCGTTCGTTCACGATCTTTTTCTGGCAACGGCGATGTCGAATATTTGATGTTTTACCAGATTCCATATATTCATGGTACACTCGTGAAATGGTCGTACGCGAAAATCCACATTTTATTCCTACCTCGGAGATGCAATGTCCCATCTCTCGTGCGCCGACTTTAACACCCGTTAAAACTCACTTAATTCTTGTTAACCTGCCATTGTAGCAGCAGTATCCTATCTAACAACTTTTCCAGGCGCGTGTTGTCTTGCATAGGCGCTGCCGACCGTATCGCGTTACTCTGATTGATTCCATACCTCTGCTATTTGCATTCGCACGCCTATACTAATTTTTGTGGCTCTTCAGTGTAGTTCGCTTTAGCTATTGAATTTAAAGTGGCGGATAATTAAGTACATCTAATATAAAAAGAAGTCGCTGATAAAACAAATGAGCCTACTATACTATAAATGGGCGCAAACAGTTTTGAATCAAGGTCTTAAATGTTAAATAAGTAAGTGGGCCTTCATGTCTCATTGACAGCAATACCATTTTAANCCTGCCATTGTAGCAGCAGTATCCTATCTAACAACTTTTCCAGGCGCGTGTTGTCTTGCATAGGCGCTGCCGACCGTATCGCGTTACTCTGATTGATTCCATACCTCTGCTATTTGCATTCGCACGCCTATACTAATTTTTGTGGCTCTTCAGTGTAGTTCGCTTTAGCTATTGAATTTAAAGTGGCGGATAATTAAGTACATCTACTATAAAAAGAAGTCGCTGATAAAACAAATGAGCCTACTATACTATAAATGGGCGCAAATAGTTTTGAATCAAGGTCTTAAATGTTAAATAAGTAAGTGGGCCTTCATGTCTCATTGACAGCAATACCATTTTAAGAAACCTATGCAACACTATTGAGACAATTATCTATACACAAGTGCCTTACCCGAGACTCTTAAACAGAGAACGTTGTAAAAAAAACTTAAGTGTTATTAACTGCATTAACGGGGTAGGATTTCGAGCACGATCTAAAGATATAATCAGTTCAATGTTTTGAATGTTATGCTTCACAAACTTTAAATATTTGCACGGCCATCATTTTGGAAATAAGGGTGTGAAACCCTTAATCCTCTTAAATATCATGACCTACCAAAGCGCAACTTATGTGAAGAATTTGGTTGAAATCGGCTGGTGGTCCCCGAAATAAAGCATAAATACCTTATTTTCCTAAAAGCTGCAATCTTACAAAATTTCCTTAAAAATATTTTTCTTATGCTGTGCTTCTAATTGATACAGCTAGCATAAACTTTTCTTTGAACTTGTTTAAACTGTTTAGTATATATGTCACACTTATAAAAATATGTATTTTGCGGCACATTCGAAACTGAATATCTGATCCTACTTAAAACATTTATCTTTATAAAGAATTCTGCAGCAAACAAACTGCACACAATTTGGTGGTTAATAGTATAATTGCTCTGTAAATACGGCAAAGTGTTACATTTTATCACCTGGCATTATTTTCGAAAATAATGGAAAAATAATATTTTTTTCTATTGAATACTGTTAGTGTAAAAAGTTTGGTTAAATTTTGTGGAATTCTTTTATATATACGAGGCGAGGGCTGATTCAGAAGCCATAGCAACTAGTCCATATATCCCGAAAATTATCCAACACCGGAAATTTACTACGTACAGGTGAAAGTGTACCACAAGTACGTTGTTAAGGTGACATCACATGGGGTATGGGTGCAGGAATGTCCGGCAAGGAACACAGATAAACATCATGGCTGCTTAAAATTACCTTTTAAATTATTAACTCCCGTACAACCTGTAAACACTCATTTGAACGGGTACATAGCGTATGTGTTCAAGCTGTTTAACAACCTTTAAATAAGTCTCCAAGGTTTTCCATTGTTCGTTGCCAGCGATGAGGCAAAAGGGAAATACCATCAGTTGAATGAGATCCGTCAGTGTGTGCTACCTCTCGTCGAAATGCTGTGATGATGTCTTGTTTGTTCGCAAAGAGTTTACAACGCAATGGACTTTTCGTTTTGTGAATAATATCGTAGTCACACAGACAAATATGGAGATAATAAGGCGTATGTGGCAACACGTTCCATCTCCAACGCCGTAAACAAAGTGTAACTCTGCCTGGTGTATGAGTTCTGGCATTGCCATGTAAGACTTTAGCGTTGCCCAACCGTTAAGGACGTTTCTCTTGAACTGTAAGACGAAGATTGTACCACAGAAGAAATAACCGGTAGTATTGTGAATTTACAGTACAGCTCTCACGAACTGGATGACACACTAAAACACCCCAACTGTCATCTGCCGAAATGATTATAAGCTTTGTGGGTGATGGATCTTCTCGTACCTTCTGTCTCTGTTGTAGTCCAGGATGACGCTATTCATTGAGCTTTCGCTTCAATTCGGGTTCGTATTCTCGTGCCCATGTTTCATTAATTGCAATGATGAGGTTCAGCATGCCAATTTCTTCACGGTGAAAGCGTTCCAGATTGATACGATGTGTCTCATATCGGGTCCACTTCTCTACCGTAGTTAAATGAAGTGGCACACACTTGGCACGAATCTTCCGTACATTTTTGTCTCCCCGTAGAATTCGCCGCACTGATGACGCAGGAATACCTGTATCCTGGGCTAATTCCATCAGCTAGTTTCATCCAGAAGGTACTGATCGGCCACAGCCACTCGTATGTCGTGGTCAGCTGACACAGCACATCCACTGCGAAGTAGGTCAGTTGTTGACTCTCTTCCCTGTTTGAATGCCTCTACCTACCCTGCCACTGTACTATAGGGTATAACACGATTACCCGATGCTTTCCGTAGCTCTGCATGACATTCGCGTGCATTGCGGCAGTGGCGTATGGCTGTCTTGATGTACGCACGCTGTTCGACTTTGGTTTCTTCCATTTCGCACCGGTGTCATCCGATAACTGACACAGTGAAAGGGCTCACGGCTGGACGGATGCAGTCATATCCCATCTGACGGCAACAGCATTAAATCGTGGGGTAGCACTAATTGACGAACAATGGACAAACTTGGAGACTAATTTCAAGGCTGTTANCTGCCACTGTACTATAGGGTATAACACGATTACCCGATGCTTTCCGTAGCTCTGCATGACATTCGCGTGCATTGCGACAGTGGCGTATGGCTGTCTTGATGTACGCACGTTGTTCGACTTTGGTTTCTTCCATTTCGCACCGGTGTCATCCGATAACTGACACAGTGAAAGGGCTCACGGCTGGACGGATGCAGTCATATCCCATCTGACGACAACAGCATTAAATCGTGGGGTAGCACTAATTGACGAACAATGGACAAACTTGGAGACTAATTTCAAGGCTGTTAAACGGCTTGTACACGTAAGATACGAACCCATTCGAATTAGTGTATACAGGTTGTACATGAAAAAATCAATTAACCGGTAATTTCAAGCCATGATTGTCTGTGTTCCTTGCCGGATATTCCTATCTCCTTTACAATTTACTTGTTGTACACTTNGTAATTTCAAGCCATGATTGTCTGTGTTCCTTGCCGGATATTCCTATCTCCTTTACAATTTACTTGTTGTACACTTATACCTGTTTATAGAACGTTTACTGTGTTTTATCATTTTCGGTAGATAGGCAATAGTTGCCATGGCTTCTGAATCAAACCTCGTACGACCTACTATTACGAGTTCTGAAAAGTCAGTGGGATAAACCGGTTCGCTAAACGATATGGCTTTTAATTAAATTAAAATGTGATTTTTAATTTCTAAATTTAATTTAATATAACTACGAACAAAAATTATCTCGATTCAAATGCTCACAACTTATTGATATCACTTGCTTTATACAATTAACCAATTCTTAGGAAATTATTTACAATTATCTAAAATGAAATAGTTTGATTATAACATTAATTTTTAAGGTCGTGCATATGTCTACACCTTCTCTTTTCGTGATAGACTTGCAGCTGAAGGTTGTAGGTCTAATTGAGAAGTATCCTGTATATTTAAGTTGGCGTTCTCATGTGTGGCTTGTGGAGAAACACGAGTGGGGCAGACACGAAGCGACTGATGGTTCTGTTCGCAGAGGCAGCCAGCCGACGTACAAGGTACGGACGCCCTCCAAAGTGTTCCACGTGAGGCGCACGCCACGGGACAACTACTCGCTCTTGAACGCGGTGGTGCAGCAAGTGGCATGGGAGATGACGCCGAGCTACGCCATCTTCGGGCTCATCAACATGGTCTACCTGCACCTGCACTTGAACATCGACAATTACGCCGGCCCGATCCAGCTCGCCATGGAGACGCACGGAGAGAGGTACCGCGACCGCCTACACGACGAACTGACCAGGGTGGCCTTCCTGGATGACCTGCTGATGGGCGTGGTGCCCGCCGGCTTCGAAAGCCTCAAGCCGCTCGCAAACGAGCTCAAGGTCGACTTCTTCGTTTTCACGGAGCACGGGTACCTGTTCACCGTCTTCAGTGAGCGGCTGCCTTCCCACATGACATGTTGGCTGCTGCTGGATCGATATGTGGACCAGCAAGGCAACGAGTCCATCTTCTTCGACAGCATCGAGGCTATCGATGTCCTCATACAATGACCGAGAAGTCCCCTCTCGGTGCCAAAAAAATGTATATATGAACCATTTATGTCTTTAACAATACAGTAGTATTTATATACCTGCTGTGGTATTCGTTCAATGTCTCCTATGATGATACCCTGAAATTGCTGAGCAAGTATGCTGTCAGAGGATGAGTACACCAAGGGAAAAAATGTCCTCAGTACGCAGACTAGTAACGTGGAAGCACAAGTGTCATAAGCTGCTCACGGTTAGTAACGCATTTTTGAAATCAATATTTTAAAATTTTACTANATGATACCCTGAAATTGCTGAGCAAGTATGCTGTCAGAGGATGAGTACACCAAGGGAAAAAATGTCCTCAGTACGCAGACTAGTTACGTGGAAGCACAAGTGTCATAAGCTGCTCACGGTTAGTAACGCATTTTTGAAATCAATATTTTAAAATTTTACTACCCCTATCTGCCAATATATTAACAGCCACATTGACAGGAATTCGTCAAGTAGGGTTTGTAACGATGAAGGGAAAGTATAACTTAGTCTAAACGCGGTTACTTCGCAATTTTTTAATCAAACATTTAAAATATGTACCCTATATATGTGCGAGGTTGTCTGCTATGTATGTAGTGTATCACAAGCGTTTTATTTTTATTTTACAATAAAGTATGATATTCCTTGTTAAATTAAACATTTCCTCATATTTAATATATAAATAATTATAATTGCTTTTATAATCATTATTGAAAACGTGATATAAAATAAATATGTTGGTAATACCATGAAAGAAAAAGTTCTTCTGCAAACTATTATTACACTGAGTGCGCACGAATGCTGTGCGTTGTCCCATTGGTGTAAATTTTTGAACTCGGCCAATCTGTGTTTGTATGAGGTGGAGGAATATTCTGGTAGTAGAACTTAAGCAGTTCTTCAGAAAAGTTGGAAATAATCGTAAATAGACTATAGTTCCATAGCTTGGCGTTGGATTAAATGTGTAATGTAAACATTTGTAACTCAATATTTTTAATGCAGAATGATACATATCCTTCGCCTACACAATATTTTTAAGGCAAATTGTTACATAGCCCTCGTTTACACAATATTTTTACTGCAAAATGATACATATCCTTCACCCACAATATATTTTTACGGCAGCATAATACACATCCCTCGACTACACAATATTTTTACGACATAATTATACATATCCCTCACATACAGAATATGTTTGCGGAAAAATGATACACATCCATCGCCTACACAATATTTTTTAGGGAAAACTTTACATATCCATTGCCCATACAATATTTTTTCCGCAAAATGATATATATTCCTCGCGTACACAATATTTTTAAGGCAAAATGATACATATCCCACGCCAACACTATATTTTTTTTGTTAAAAGGACACATAGCCCTCTCCTACAATATATTTTTAGGGCGGCATGATACACATCCCTCACCTACACAATTTTTTCACGACAAAATTATACGTATCCCGCGCCTACGCATTATTTTTACGGCTCAATGATATATACCCTACGCCTACACATTTTATTAACTGCAAAATGATAAATATCCCTTGCCTACACAATATTTTCACAGCCAAATGATACATGTCCATTGCCTACACTATTTTTTTACGGTGGAATGATTAATATATCCCTCGCCAACACAATATTTTTTACGGCAAAATTATACATATCCATCACCTACAGAATATTTTTAAGGTGGAATGATACATATACCTCACCTACACAAAATATTCACTCCAAAATGATACATTTCCCTTGCCTACAGAATATTTTTGCTGCAAAATTATACATATCCCTTGCCTTCATAATATTGTTATTGCGGATAGATAAATATACCTCGCCAAAACGATATTTTTGCCACGGAATAATATATATCCCACGTCTACACAGTTTATTTACGTTGGATTGATACATATCTCACGTCTACACAATATTTTTACTTCAAAATGAAACATATCCCTCGAATTCAGAATATTTTTATGGCAGAATGATTTATATCCTTCGCCTACACAATATTTTTACAGTGGAAATACACATAACCCTTGCCTACACATAATTTTTACGGCAAAAAGATACATTTCAATTGTATACACAATATTTTCACGGCAAAATGATACATATAATTCGCCTACAGAAAATGTTTACTTCAGAATGATACATATCCCTAGTATCGACAATAATTTTACGGTGCAATATTAAATATCCCTTGCCTACACACTATTTTTAAGGGAAAATTATACCTATCCCTTGCCTACACATTATATTAACGGCAAAATTATACATATCCCTTCCCTACACAATATTTTCACGGCAAAACGATACCTATCTCTCAAATACCATAAATTTTTACGGCAAAATGAAACATATCTCTTGCCTACACAATATTTGTATGGCAAAATGTTACATATCCCTTGCCTTTACCATATTTTTAAGTCTAAATGATGCATATCCCTGGCTTACACAATATTTTTAAGGCGGAATGATACATATCCCTGGCCTACGCATTATCTATACGGTAAAACGAGACCCAGCCCTTGCCTACACAATATTATTATGGCATAATGATACATAGCACTCCCCTACGCAATATTTTTAAGCCAAAATGATACATATCCCTAAACTAGAGTATATTTTTACGGCAAAATTATACATATCCCTTGCCTACACAAAAAGTTACGGTAAAATAATACATATCCCTTGCCTACACATTATTTTAACGATGCAATGATACATATTTTTCTCCTACAGTATATTTTTACCCCAAAATTATACATATTCCCTTCCTACACAATATTTTTACAGTTGAAATATAAATATCCCTTTCCTACACAATATTTTAAAGGGAAAATAATTCATTTCCCTCGCCTATACAATATTTTTGTTGCAAAATTATACATATCCCTGGCCTTCATAATATTGTTATGGTGGATTGATATATATATACCTCGCCTACAGGATTTTTTTACCCTGGAATTATACATATACCTCACCTAAAGAATATTTTTACGGCAAAATAATACATATCTGTCTCCTACACAATATTTTTTATGTCGGAATGATATTTATCCCTCGCTTACACACTATTTTTACTGCGGAATGTTACATATACCTCGCTTACACAATTTAGTTACCGCAAAATATTACATATGCCTCGCCTACACATTAAAATAATGGCAAAATGATAAATATCCCTTGCCTACACAATACTTTTTCTTCAAAATTATACATATCCCTTGCCTACACATTATATTAATAGCAAAAGTATACATATCCCTCGCATACACAATATTTTTACGGCAAAATGTTACATTTCCCTTGAATTCAAAATATTTTTACTGTGGAATGATACATATNCATACACAATATTTTTACGGCAAAATGTTACATTTCCCTTGAATTCAAAATATTTTTACTGTGGAATGATACATATACCTCACCTACACAATATTTTTACGGTGGAATGATACATATCCCTCGCTTCACACATTTTTNTGGAATGATACATATACCTCACCTACACAATATTTTTACGGTGGAATGATACATATCCCTCGCTTCACACATTTTTAATGGGTTGCATGATACATCATATTTTTACTTCTAGCCTCTTTACTATCATTAAAGCACTGTACAAAAGTTGTTATNTATGGGTTGCATGATACATCATATTTTTACTTCTAGCCTCTTTACTATCATTAAAGCACTGTACAAAAGTTGTTATTCCTTGCCTTATAACCAATAAGTATCTGTGTGTGGAAGCCTGTACAGAAAAATTTTTTTGTATATACATACTACTTATAATGTTTGGTGCACAATGATAATCAGAATTGTAAATAGGTGCTATGCTCTAAGAAAATATTAATACCAATAAAATGTCGGATTTTTTATTTTTCATAACATACTATTTGTGTTTACCATATATATGGCAAGGATACTTGTTTGACTCGCGGGTTGTATTGGAATTGAAAGAATAATGAATTTGAGGCTGGTAAGGATTCCACACATTGTATATCTGAAGGACGTGTCACATTTATTGGTCAAAAACGTGCATTTTGANTGAGGCTGGTAAGGATTCCACACATTGTATATCTGAAGGACGTGTCACATTTATTGGTCAAAAACGTGCATTTTGAATTTTAACATTACAAGCGGGAAGAATATGAAAAGTAATTTTACGAATATAGATAAGTTTTTCCATGGTCCATGTAACCTAACATAATAATGTGCTTTGCAACAATGCTGCCACAGAAATAATGGTTATGTACTAAATAAACAGTATTCTGAACTCTTGCTGTTTGTAAGAAATTCTTTTAAAATTTCACTGACCTCCAGTAGTAAACGGGCCGCGGTGGTGCAGTGGACAGACTACTCGTCTCCCACCTAGGCGAACAGAGTAAGATTCTCGACGGGATCACTCCCGGAATTTTTTGTGGGAATCGTGCCGGACGATGCCTGTGGTTGGCGGGTTTTCTGGGGGATCTCTTGTTTCTCCCGCCCTTACATTCCGACTTTACTTCATACTCACATCGTTTAACACACATCGGCTCTCGAGACCTCGACCTTAATAGCCGCATTTAACTTTCAATTCCACTTATATGTGGTATTTACGTAATAACTGNGACCTTAATAGCCGCATTTAACTTTCAATTCCACTTATATGTGGTATTTACGTAATAACTGCAGTTTTTCTCACATTTGCAATTGCAGAGAATTTCTTACCTCAGAGTATAATTTTATTTAACGTATTTAACTGCTTAGTGACACGTAAAAAAAANCAATTGCAGAGAATTTCTTACCTCAGAGTATAATTTTATTTAACGTATTTAACTGCTTAGTGACACGTAAAAAAAATGAAGCAAGACAGTTGCAGTTTTTCCGTAAGTATTTCGCCTTAAAAAAGCAGAAATCTATGAATTCGTATTTTAATATTACCGAAATGTCACTGTCGTGCCTGAAAACTATCTCACTAAGCGTCAATTATAAACACCAAACTACCTGTTTTTTTTACTGTCTCTCTTTCGCTTGGCTATCACCTATCGAGGGCACAGCATCGTTAAATGGCGTGGTAGTCTCTTAACACAGATAACATAAGGATACAGAGGGGAAACAACCACTCATTGCGCGAACTACAGCCGTGTGCGCTGCGAAACTGCGTCCCTGGCCAGGTAATTAGAGCCCGGCCATATAGACTTTGAACCATTATAACTTAGAAAACCAAACATAAGAAATATAGTAAACTATAAAATCACAACATAGAACAGCTATAATTTGAAAACTCAGAACTTTGAACTACCATAACTAAGAAAGACACAACTAAGGACTATCAAAACTTAGAAACGCACAACACAGAATCATATTACTTAAAAACGTCGTAATTTATGAAATCATAACTTACAACAACCACAACTTAGATTCACACAACTTAGAAACACACAATGCAGAACCACATAGCTTATAAATGTCCTAGCTTAGAAAATCATAACTTCGAATGATAACTTAGAAACACACAAGTAAAACAGTCGTGAGTTAGAAACATACTACTTAGAAGCACACAATGCATAATGACATAACTCAGAAGTGTCATAACTTAGAAAATGGCAACTTAAAACTCTCATAACTAAGAAACACGCAACTTTGAACAGTCGTACAGTAGGACCATGTTAGACAGTACAAACAGGTTGACAAAAAGGACACATTAATACCAACAAGTGACAGATCAAACCACCAACACAAAAAAAACCTGACCCTTAAATTATTTCAAAACGTTAATCCTGTGCTGGCTGCTTCAACCCTTTTATATAAAACTAGCTTTCTGAGCGCAGCTTCTCCTGCGTGTACTACACCGAGCAGCTACAGATTTCCTCTACTGGAGGACATCTGTGCAGATACATTGGAGGTGAAGTGAAAGGATTACCATTTGTTAGGCGAGCTTACTCTGCAGCAAGCCACGTAGCTTCCCATGTGAGNCACATGTGAGAAGAATTTCGCCCTCAAGTCAATCTTTATCACTTTTAGCGAATGCCCATGTACCTCACTTATATTCATAGTAAAACTGACTTTGAGAGGGAATAGCAATCTCTCGAATTCGAAAATTTACTCGCATGAAATGAGTGTTACGCGCATTTGAAATCCTTATTTCCCCAGTGCACATCCAGTGAAGACGGTGGACTCGAATACTTTTTTTGCCAAGACTTCTCTTGGAGCCGGGCGGCATTGTAGTGTTTTGCCAGATGTCAGTTTCGCAGTATCATGAATGGAGCCTCAAACTTCAGGAGAAGTTTATGTTGCGATATGCCGGGAGTGTAGATGTTGTTGATGAACTCTACAATATAATGGACATTTTACAACTTCGTCCACAAAAATAAATGTACCTATTCCATTTCTATCCTTTCTAAAAAATAATCCAAACTCTAATTATTATTTATCATATTGTTAATGTTGCTCAGTCTTCGTAACATCTTCTGTAGTGACTGTGATAGTTCAATCCTCGTAACATTGCACACAAATATATTTTTATATATTCATATATACTGTATACTATACACATATAAATAATTATTTGCTGATTCATTTTTAATTCTACCAAATAAAGATTGTATAAATTGGTTTATTTAGTTATGAGAATTTCTTATATTAAAGATACTTGGATATATTTAAGTTACATTAGATATCACTTTCGTGAACATAGCTCTGATTTAAAAAAAA
>NQII01005869.1:0-100316 GCA_002778355.1 Clitarchus hookeri | reverse complement strand
GCACGTGCAACTGTTCCTGCACGTGCAGACGACATCCGGAGACAACGGAAGGCACCAGGGCGCGGACACAGCTGCATTTTGCAGCTGCCCAAGGGACACCGAGATCCCACCATCAGCTGCGCCTGACCCGGGCTTGTACCGCAATAAACCATGAGTGCTTTTAGCGGACGTGCGTGCAGAATGGGACAATAATCTTCCAGGCCAGAACCAAGGGACGACGCCATGCCAGCTGCGGACCACACAAGCAGCGGCCACGTGTTTTATGACCCAGGACGACGACAAGCATCACGGACCACGTGCAGAGAAGGGGGAGTTTGAATATGGTGATAAAGCCTACATAACCACGAGGAGCAGGACCAAGCGGGGCAGTCGGCCGACGGACACGGAAGAGGACGGAGCGAATCNAAGCCTACATAACCACGAGGAGCAGGACCAAGCGGGGCAGTCGGCCGACGGACACGGAAGAGGACGGAGCGAATCCACGAGCAGACGTCGATGGCAGCCGGCCGTCGTAAGGCGCAGAGTACTGCGTGGACCCGGGAAGAAGGAACTTCAAAGCCAGGCGTCGAGACGCCCACCAAGTTCGAGAGCAGTTCCAAGCCGCCAGCCGAGGGAATACAGCGCTGCAGTGTCAGATAAGTAGTTCTACACCAAGTGTGAAGAATCTTCCCCCCTCCCCCTCGTACTAGTCGCGGCGTCATACCATACGTAGCCGACATAGGAAAAGGCGAGGAGAATTTGTCTCGTGAGTTCATGTACCAGTTAACCTGTTCAAGCAACAATAAAACTCGATTATGTGAACACCCGCATAAATATATGTTATTAGTAAATTGGACCTAGAGACAACAGTGTCGGCATATTTGTACGCCCTATCACTGAGGGCTAGCATCAAGTGCTAGCGCCTCACGCCGCAGAGCAGAATCAATACCTACTTCCAAACTTCAGCATTTGGCAGGTATCAATATTCTTAAGGGTTTGAATGTCGAAAAATTGGAATTTCGTTTGAAGAGATTTGTTCTAGCCAATGTAAGGGCTCAAATTACAGACAGAAAATTCCGAAATAAATTGGTAGGTAATTATGTAGCAACATTTATGTAAGTAAATGGTATAACGATATCTTATCGGATTTATAAGCTATTGTGATTTAACTCGAAAATATGTTTCACCCCTTTACACCCTCTAAGAGGTAGAATTTCTAAAATTATAAAATTTAACTTTAAATGTTTGCATATTTCACGTTTTAAATCTAATGGCACCACGATATTTCATAGGGTAAATAAGGTAGGTATCGAGGAGTCCTCGAAAACTCATTTCACCACTTTTCGCCCTCTTAGGGTTAGGGATGGAATTAAAAAAAATCCTTTATTAGTGGACGCATGCACACGAAATGGGAAGCCAACATTATATTTTCATGCTTTCACATCCTGTGGTCTGGGTTATGCGTTGATGAGTGAGTCATCTACCCAGTCGAAAACTTTATTTTATACATAGACTAACATTTGCCGGCGACTCTGTCCGCATGAAATTCGTGTTTTCGTTACAAAATTTTTAAAATTGAAAGTGTAATGAAATGCAAATCCATAAAAATAGAGAAGTGTGACTGTTACGTTTGGAGATATTCGTGATCGGCCGTGTCAACATGAAATTTAGTATTTTTACAATACTCCTTTGAAAACAAATCTCTTTGCCATTTTAGTGGGTGGCACTAAAACAACATGGCTGAGGTGTGAGCTTACACGCGAGCACGCCACGTAAAACTGAGGGTGGGAGAAACAGTCCTACCTCAAGTCAACACCTGCGAATTTGAGAGTGTGCCCCTGCGACTTTGAGGGGGAACTGCAGTCTCTTGAATTCGAAAGAGAGGTTATTAGGAATCAATTCAATACGTTGCACAAACTGTGTTTCTCCCTAAGCCAATCCAGTTAAAATAGTGTCCTTGACTACATTGCGATGTAGAGCTTTGACTTGCAGCCTACTGCTATTACAGAGTCTCGTGGCTTACAGTTTCTGAGCAACATAACAGGCGTGCCCATACGCAGTAGTAGCCTAAGGTACGGGAGACCAGGTGGATTTAGAGTGTTCAATATTTCTAATAGATAATGAATTGGTTCGTCTGTATTTACCACCGTGTGTATTGAATTCTATACCATTTCTTCCCCTTCGAATTATTTCGGAAATGTGTCATTGATGACCGCTGGTTCTTTGGGGTCATAATGGCTATTTCACACAACAATTCTATAGGCATGTCCTGTATGTGGGAAACATCATGGTAAATATTGGCTATCAGCTCCTCAACTGTGGTCACTACAGTGCACAACTTGCCTGGGTTAGCTATCAGGCCGTCCGTTTTCCTAGTTTGAGCAGGAGGTCTGAAACATTATCGGCAGACACTTCACCTCTCAGAAGTACGCTTGTATTTTATGGTAAGTTTTAGCATATTAACAGAGGGTTATAATCCATTCACGGTATCTTCGATACTTTTGAAAAGAACCTTTGAAAAATCACCCTAGGAGTTACATGTTCAATTGGTTATAAAAAAATATATATGGAAAAAGGTTTTCTCTTGCTTTTAGCACTGAAGCACCATATAAATTGGTTGTTTTAAGTTTTAAGTATATTTTTTCAATAAATTATAATATTTTGTTAAAAGTCCGTACGAATTAACAACGAATTTTGAAGGGACATGTTGGTTATAGCTGAAAAGAAATAGTTCGTAGGTTAAATATTAATATGTATAAATTTAATGCCGTAATTGTAAAGTTAATATTGCTAAACTATATATTTACATTTTTACGTAGCACTCATGGGTAAAGATTTCACTGTTATTAATTGAAATTAAATAAATTTCAGTGTCTGTCCAGCGGACTCATACACTCCATCTTGTCCCTTTGGGCACGTTTTTTTCAGAAGTATAACCACGCCATATTGGATATTGGAGACGCTGAATTGTGGTTATAAAACTAACGGATCACATTCTTTCAACTTATAAGATAATTCTAGGTTAAGATGTAATTTTACTATTAACGTTGTTATTTCTGCACTTTATCAAATAAACGTGCAAAATATAGAAAGGCATTTGAATATTTCCGTTACATAATTCCCTTCGCAATCCTTAACAGAAAACATATATTAAAAGAATGAAAAGGATTCGAATTTTGGTCAATAACTGATAATCTATTATTTTCGAAAGCTTTTTGTGAAGCGTAAGAGATAGCAGCACAGTAGCGTTTGCTTACACGTCTTTCTATTATATCGTCTTTGCGACGCAGGTAGTGTTGTTTTGATATTGTGGCAGTGAAGAAGTGCGACAGTTTCTTGATGGAAAAGCGATGTACCTACACCGCAGGTTTAAAAATGAAAGGGATTTTGTTCGCTGAAGAGTTTGGAAATCGAGCCGCGGGCCGTGAATTCGTAGTAAATGAAACGTTAGNGGCATTTGAATATTTCCGTTACATAATTCCCTTCGCAATCCTTAACAGAAAACATATATTAAAAGAATGAAAAGGAATCGAATTTTGGTCAATAACTGATAATCTATTATTTTCGAAAGCTTTTTGTGAAGCGNTTAAATTATATAATTAACAGTTCCGATATATACTTGAATCTACCTTTTTGTATGTATTACAATATTTTGCTAAATTTAGTAGCATTTTTTTTAGACATTTGGAGAATTTTATTAAAGTATATAACAGTTAAGATTACATGGCATTGTTTCTCTTCAAAAATAAATGTTGGTAGTTCCCACATGGACACTGTTAATAAAATATTTGACAGTTCCCACAAGGCACTGTTTGTTTACAAAATATTTGAGAGTACCCACATGGCACTGTTTTTGTTTGCAAAACGTTTGACAGGTGTCACATGGCAATGTTTTGTTTACATACTGCGGAAGGATACATAATCGGGTCCCTGAAAGTAGATCTTTAGCAGGGCTTCAGAAAATCTTGAAGTTACCGTGAATACATTATACAAATATATCTTAAGGCATGCCTTGATATAATCGGTTACAAGTTCCTCTCGGCACTACTTCTAAAGTTAGGCGGAAATCTCCCGTAACCATCACTGTCACAGCACCCATTAACATATTGTTACTTTTATGTCCTGCAGAGTTCTATTCAAAGGTGGACTACATAGAATAATTTTACGAAGTTTTGCTATGGCTTTATTTCTACGAAACCCTTTACCATGTGTCGCTCAATTAGTCAGTCATGCACTTTTGCCTTATATATGTATGTATGTATATATATATATATATGAGCTTAAGGTGCAAAGTTCCTGAGAACAATTTAAATGGATTAGGTTAAAATATTGCGGGATATAATAAAATGTCGCATAAAAAAACCAAAACAGCCGGAGGGACGAGGCTGATGTTATNCGGGATATAATAAAATGTCGCATAAAAAAACCAAAACAGCCGGAGGGACGAGGCTGATGTTATTTTAGAATGGCACAAATTTGACAACCCTAGCAAACTAAAAAATTATGCGGTTTTTTGGCATACTCCCCCTTAAAAAAACACTTTTTAACGCAAGAACCGAATTCGACCAAACTCGGTACACATAGGACTATTATACGTAGTAAGGACATATGCCATTTATAGTTCTCGACCACGCCGGGCTCTTACTTTCCATACAGCGGCCATTTAAAATTCAGGGTGATATGTCATATCTCTGGAACAATATAACCGATTTAAAAGAATTATTTTATGTTGACAGTGCATCGTAAGCGTTAAATTCAGAAATGGATAATGTTGTTAATCCGCTATTTCGGAAGATAGCATGACATGAAAAATAAAGNCGTAAGCGTTAAATTCAGAAATGGATAATGTTGTTAATCCGCTATTTCGGAAGATAGCATGACATGAAAAATAAAGACTTTATTTTATATCTCGGAAACAACTGTACCAATTCTCGCCAAATGTTGGAAAGTAAGTAATATTATGGCAGGTTATGTAAACGTATGGGATTTAAAATACTTGCGCACGTATTTTTAAAATAGCGGCCATACAAACGTTTTATACATATTTGTTATATGAATCATACCATTTTACCAATTTCGACCGCATTTTGTATTCTAAAAGTATATTTTATAAGCANTGAAAAATAAAGGCTTTATGTTATATCTCGGAAACAACTGTACCAATTCTCGCCAAATGTTGGAAAGTAAGTAATATTATGGCAGGTTATGTAAACGTATGGGATTTAAAATACTTGCGCACGTATTTTTAAAATAGCGGCCATACAAACGTTTTATATATATTTGTTATATGAATCATACCATTTTACCAATTTCGACCGCATTTTGTATTCTAAAAGTATATTTTATAAGCAAAATTTATGCTACCACATAGCCGCTTTTGTCNAAAATTTATGCTACCACATAGCCGCTTTTGTCGGCATTTTTGTAAGATAGCACAACACTAATAAATAACGTTTTAATATCAAATCTTAGGAAACAATTGACCGATTAGTACCAAATATGTTAAATAAGTAGTACTGTGGCAAGTGAAGTAAACTGGTATATGTTAAATAGGTCAGACACTGATTTTGAAAATGATGGGCATGTAAATATTGTAGGTTGATAAACCTTATTATTCAAAACATTATACTCATTATATCCTAATTTTATTCTGTGAATCCAACCTCCGTAATGCAGTTGTTTGCACGCTATTTTATGGAACGAGGTTTTTGGGGTTCGAGTCCCGGATATGCCAAGCATGTATTTTTAATTGTCTCACTACTGTTGCATATGTTTCTGATTTCATCTGAAATGATATTCCTGTCAACGAGACGTCAAGGACTACCTACCATGCAAGATTTTAAGAACGTCATTGAAAGTTATTTGTGTCTATGTAGAGGAAAGTAGGCTTATATCGGCAACTTTTTGTTTTAACTGGAAATAATATTTGAGATCGCGAGAAAAATATAAAAAAAAAACAAACGCAAGTAAACATGAAATTTCTAGTACCAATGTTGGATAACAATCGGATATCTGAAAGATTGAACCAAAGTTCCCATTTTCAGATATGTAAAAAAAAAAAAAAACATAAACATAATCATACATACAGCAATACATAAAAGGCAAGTTTTATATACGTACATAGTAGACATACATTATATTGTTAGTTCTTACCATTCTGTTGTACTGANCATAAAAGGCAAGTTTTATATACGTACATAGTAGACATACATTATATTGTTAGTTCTTACCATTCTGTTGTACTGAGTTAATTCCACTTAGCTTTATCAGGTATTGGGATTGTTTACATTCCCGCATTTATGCTTTTAAGTTAATCGGGGGCAACTTATATTAAACTGNTTTATCAGGTATTGGGATTGTTTACATTCCCGCATTTATGCTTTTAAGTTAATCGGGGGCAACTTATATTAAACTGTACACAGCCACTTATAATATAAAAATACGTGAAAACCGTAATATCCCGCTCGATAAGTGAAAATGCGATCTCTCGCAGTGTAAGGAGAGACACGATAACAAGGTACTCGATGTCGTAAACCTCTATTAATAATTAATTGTGGCAGTATTTGTTAGCATAAATAAGGTGCGGTAGTTTAGAGGTATTTTTGTCAGATAAGCTATGTTAACGTATTTCATCTTCAAAATATGAATTAAAGTTCGTGTTTGAATACAGCTCACGAGTGCGTGCGCATGTTTGAAAAGTTGGCAATTCCTGATAATAAGAGCACAACCCACTGCTTATTAGCCAAATTAATAAAAGTCAAATATAGTTATGTTGATCCTTTAATTTATGATTTTAAAGAATTNCCCACTGCTTATTAGCCAAATTAATAAAAGTCAAATATAGTTATGTTGATCCTTTAATTTATGATTTTAAAGAATTTAGTGCAGTTATAGTTTATTGTGCAAGTAATGATAGCACATTAAAATGCATGTATGTATAATAAACAAAGTTAATATAAATTCTTTACTTTAAAATTGTAGTTCCACTGTCATGCCTTTACACATTATGTGAACTCTCTGTTCTTTGGGAAAATAAAATTAGTTTTTTGCTATTTATTATTAAGCCTGTAATGCCATGTGCATTTCATTACGACACAGCCAGTAGGCAAAACCTTTTTTACATTCTCTGCTAAAATGCTTCTGTACCGGAGCGCCGTTCTTTGTTCGTGTGCGTCTGTCACTGCTGCTGGGAAAGGAAGGGAAACCTGCATGACTCCTATCTCTGCACCACGCTGCTTGCCAGTCTTATTACAGGTAAGAAAATACACTTAGGTGTGTCCAATGTGAATCCCTTGATTGCCTACCGCATGCTCGGATGTATAACAAGTTACATCATCATAAAGGCAAGAAAATTCCAAATTGTTTTCACAGCTGTTATCTCATGTCTTTTTTATGTGTACCTGCGTCTTGCCTGGTTGCCACATGACGAANTAGTTCGTGTGCGGCTGTCACTGCTGCTGGGAAAGGAAGGGAAACGTGCATGACTCCTATCTCTGCACCACGCTGCGTGCCAGTCTTATTTCAGGTAAGAAAATACACTTAGGTGTGTCCAATGTGAATCCCTAGACATGCCGTGGCATGACATTCACGTGGCCAACGTCAGCGTTACCAGGCGTAGTTTACGGGCTTGATAGTTTTCGTCTTTTCAGCGACCTATGCTCCAAATTGCCTACCGCATGCTCGGATATATAACCACTTCCATTGTCATAAAGGCAAGAAAATTACAAATTGTTTTCACAGCTGTTATCTCATGTCTTTTTTATGTGTACCTGCGTCTTGCCTGGTTGCCACATGACGAATTCGGATATCCGAGATAAAGGAGAAGTGCTGATATGGTAGGCTTTTCTTTGGGCAAGGAAAAGTGAGGTAGAGTGCTCATGCGAGCTGCCAGAGAAGCCACTCTCCATGTTTCAACGTTGGTATGTTTTTCTTCCAATATCACCATTATAAACCGCGTTGGTACGATTTGAGGTTAGAACACTCTTTTCGTAAGCAAGTGCTTTCACATGTTTTTACGATTATTCTAACTTTTTAATGAAACTGGAATGTTTTCAATTATGTCAAAGCACTTTATTGACATGAAATGGTTGTTCTGTTAAAAATTCAAATGTAAACAAACATATTTAACACTTGTTGACCAAGTGACTTTGACGGTTGTATTGGCCATTGACAAGTCAATGTCAGGGAAATGCGCAGACCACAATAAACAGTCTACATATTATTTAGTCTAGGACATGACATGCCTATTAACCAAAAGCATTAGTGAAAGGTCCAAGAACAATCCGTTTGCTGTAAATATGTTTTACGTGTTGTTTTTTGATATGCTTCAAGATCCTGATATTGCCAATAAGTGACATTTTCTCAAGTGAGTGCTTGGTTAGGGCGATATGGGCTATGTTCTTTGTAGTCGCCACGTTATACATTGAAGAATGGAGACGATAGTCACCAGAGAAACAACACTAATTTATGTGTTAACGTTCGTCTAATTTCGACATCTTAAGGATTTTTTTATTAACTTGTGGTAACATGTTTACAGCTTTAAAAGTAATTGTGCATTCGAGTTTTGTGTATAAAAGTAGTTTAAGTGCCATTTAAATTGTCAGTTTCCGGTTGTGTGCCTATAAAAAAATTTCCAACCTTTGAAAATGATTAGAAATGAATAATTGTGTGTAATACTGCGAGTTTTGACAACTTTTGCATTAGGATACAAATTTGAGTGTTTCTTTACCAGGTGGTCTTCAAGTGATAAGGTCGCCTTCCCGGCTATTATGAGCGCATCTAATGCCATATAGCAAGCGTTAAGGTTGTAATGTGTCTTTCTAAGTCTCAGTGAACGGCGACTTTGAATAAATAACGGATCGCTTTCTTATAAGGAAGTGCGAATGAATCAGCCAAGGCCTGTATTAAGGAACTATCTCAGCATTCCCCTGGAGTGACTTCGGATAACCGAAATCAGGATGGCTGGACCGGAAGTCGAAACCTCGTCTTTCCAAATGCAGGTCAGGTGGTTTACTACTGCCCTAACTCGCTCGGTTACCGGTGGAAACGTATTTCTGTCTGTGGCTTCTACTGTCACGAAACCAAAACTATATTTCACTGATTTTTTAAAGTCATATTTTAAATTGAGCTCCACGCGACGAGAGTTTTTATATGTCGGTAAAGCGCAGAATTAAAAAAATTAATGCTGAAATTGTTGTGGTATAGGGTTTATTTNCGAGAGTTTTTATATGTCGGTAAAGCGCAGAATTAAAAAAATTAATGCTGAAATTGTTGTGGTATAGGGTTTATTTAAGAATATTGTTTCTGTGCCTGCCTAAGATAGTTCATACTTGTTGTGTCAGTGTACCTTGTCCTACACTTCTTCTTTCTCTTCTGAGATCGTCGACTGTGAAAGAGNAGTTCATACTTGTTGTGTCAGTGTACCTTGTCCTACACTTCTTCTTTCTCTTCTGAGATCGTCGACTGTGAAAGAGGTGTATGAACATTACACAGAGTGGAAGAAGAGTGAGTAGACGATGCTGAATTCAAATCGTTATAAAAAGGTACTTCAATAAATCGGGTGGGTATTTTCTTAGTCAATTAACAATTCAGTTTTTGTTTAGAATAGATTGTTTGTAATACACCACTATTATTTTGTATACTGAATGTGTTTGAATTTTTGTGAAATATATATAATTGTGCGTTTGGGTGATGGCGTGTGTCTGTTTGTCTTTACACAATTTGATGTGCTGATGGCTGATGTGTGCAGGATCCTCAATAGGTAAGATGAAACGCTCCCTAGCACACGTAGAGATTGCATTCAGTATTTGTTAGTGGTGAGAAGTGCAATGGCTACCCAACCATTTGATTACAGTAGACGTAATTTAATGATGGACTTTTACTATCAAAATACAAACACCTGTGTTGTTAGGCAAAGTGCTCAATTACAGTATTTGTTGCAGTTCTCAAGCTCGTAATTTAACAAATTCTGCAAATGTGTTTCAAAATGCATTATTCTACTTTATATACTTTTTCTATTTGAATATTAGTATAATATAATAAAATATACCCGTTTAATTTTTCTGCTTGAATATCCCTCGGTCGAGAGAAAAAACATTATTATTAAACTGTTCTCAAAATAAGTTTAAAATAGTTTTCCCACTTATATAAATAGTAGTCAAAAAAAAATGTTCCAATATAAAATGCCCGCTAGCTCAAAACTAATCACTTAAGTCTCTATGCAGGGTCTGGAGATATATACAAGTAAAAGGTTTCTTCAGCAATAATTGAACAAAATGTCTCAACCTTTGTCTGATTAAGAAACTATACCATTTTCCGATTAATGATATGGCAAAACCAGTCCTTAATACACAAAGAATAAACCATTTTCTGCAGGCTGGGATAAAACATTTTTGTGTGCCTTAATCGACAATTATTTAGGTTTTAAATGCCGCTTTAGGCTCTTGTATATCTTTGCCCGCGTAGTCAGTTTGCCACCATCTTGAAGTGTGTCTAAATTTGAAACTTTACACACTATCAATACTTAAGTCTTCGTAAAATGTGATAACTCGACCCACTCACGTCTGCCCGCCTTAGCTGTTAGGAAGGTTCTATCTCTCTCTCTCTNTTCGTAAAATGTGATAACTCGACCCACTCACGTCTGCCCGCCTTAGCTGTTAGGAAGGTTCTATCTCTCTCTCTCTATCTCTCTCTCTCTCTCTCTCTCTCAAACATTTCGAAAGATGTCACTCTCAACGGTGTTTCATCTTACTAACGGAAGCAATCATAACACACTTAAACATAGCAAAACTCACTAAGTTCATTTTAAATTCAAAATAACTGATATAACAAACTTCTTCCTACATAACAAAATAATGACATGTATACTTTATAATATAAATGTCAGAAACGAAACTGTCAGTATTTGAGAAAAAAATGTTGATACAAATTGTAANTATGTATACTTTATAATATAAATGTCAGAAACGAAACTGTCAGTATTTGAGAAAAAAATGTTGATACAAATTGTAACATCAGGGAACTTATATCTAAAATTTCATTATTTTTAAAATTCTTTAGTGGATTATACATAAGTACGTTTTAAAAATATTTAATATAAATTTTATTTGATTAAATAACATTTCATTTGTGAAGGACATTCATTGCAAGAATGATCTATATTACACACAAACAAACTGCATAAGGCAAATAAGAAAAAAAATACAAAACTTTTAAAAGAAATCTAATAAATATATGTTAATTGCTATTTCAGAAAGGTGTTCCTTATGAGCCAGGTAAGCATTGAAATAACCATTTATANGTTAATTGCTATTTCAGAAAGGTGTTCCTTATGAGCCAGGTAAGCATTGAAATAACCATTTATAATTTGTGTGTAAGGCAAAGGTGCTTTACCGAACAGCCTTCATTACTTTCTTTTACATATACGCTATAGTTTCTCTAAACTTAAAAAAAAACATATGTTCTTCCTGCTACTACCAACTTAAACAATCCGTCGTATGTTGAAGGCTGGATCAGATCTTCATATTACTCGTTTGGTGCACTGTATTTGTCTCCGCTACTATCGTGTGGCTTAACTAATAGTTTATCCCAGTTATTTATCACAAAATTTTCAATTTGTTCTCGCAAATCTGTTGCTGTTACTTGTGTGCAGAATATCAATAAGAGAGGAACCGAAATAAACAAACTCCGTCGCCAATAATTGTCACAACCATTTGTTGCACCATTTGTCTGCTAATATTTATCATTTAAACAACATTTTTTTAAAATAATTAAATATATGTGTGTATATATATGTTTTAAGGTAAAACTAAACTAATCAGATCTCTATCAGCAAACTCAATCATAACAATACAAAATTGAAAAATAAATTGGCGTAAGTCAATGGTGTATAGGTAAACCTATAGTTAGATCTCGATTAAGTAAACGTGAATCAAACGATAACTAAATTTGAAACGTTTATTGCGCCATCTATCGTTAATNGTTAGATCTCGATTAAGTAAACGTGAATCAAACGATAACTAAATTTGAAACGTTTATTGCGCCATCTATCGTTAATTAATTTAATATTCATAAATTTCGATATTGCTACAGTAATTTTGTGTTTTGTATAGGTAGGTTAGTAGGTAATATATTATACCTTTCAGCAGTTCATTATTTATTGCTTATAATACATTTACGAAGTTTCTAGTTAATACATAGATTTTACTATTGATTTATTTCTAAGAAATTTTAAAACATGCGTTTCATTATTTTTACCATACTTTCACAAATTTTCGAGTTAAAAGGAACATAANGTTAGATCTCGATTAAGTAAACGTGAATCAAACGATAACTAAATTTGAAACGTTTATTGCGCCATCTATCGTTAATGAATTTAATATTCATAAATTTCGATATTGCTACAGTAATTTTGTGTTTTGTATAGGTAGGTTAGTAGGTAATATATTATACCTTTCAGCAGTTCATTATTTATTGCTTATAATACATTTACGAAGTTTCTAGTTAATACATAGGTTTTACTATTGATTTATATCTAAGAAATTTTAAAACATGCGTTTCATTATTTTTACCATACTTTCACAAATTTTCGAGTTAAAAGGAACATAATTTTTTTTTCCAATCAAACTTTGACACACCATTTTATTACTTTAGGGGCTCAATTTTGAAAAATCCTTATTTAGTGTCTGTCTTTATTACGTTAACGAATGTTTCCTTAAAACTTCATATTTCTAGGACCGATATTTGAGGCTGGACGTTGATGTGTCACACAGATTTTCCTTATATATCATATATATTCTTATATATGTATATATATTATAATAAATTTAAAGGGATAAGCGGCCGTAAAACGAAAATAAAATTTATTGCGCGGGCGCAGTTGGAAGGAATATTGTTAATAATGAAGTGTTGTGTAGGGATATGTGTGGCTATCAACTACGAGGCCTTGGGAACAGATGAGTGTGAAGCGAGTTGAGTATGGAGAAGCGCCGGTATATAAAGGCAGAGGAAACAGGAGATATTCTAGAGAATCCTCGGGCTGCCCAAAGGCATCGTCCGGCATCGTTCTCCCGTGCAAAACTTGGGAGTGACGCCGCCGGAAATCGATCACGGTTCGTCTTGGGAGCATGTGCACATGTCGTGTGAAAATTCTGCCTATCTTACACTGCTGAGGTGCAGATCTGTAAGTAAGCTCTTTCACAAGGATGCTTTCGGACCTGAGGTTTTTTTATTTTCACCAATATTGCCTCTTTCGTTTATGTTAAAAAAAATGTGTATTTTTAAAAAGTGAGATTAAGTTAACTTTTATAAAAAAACGTGAATTTTTCCGATGTTAATACATTTACAACATTATTTAGACACATGTGCGTATGTCTCTGAACTATGAACCCATTATTATTTTACGACCAATACTGCAAACATAAGGGCCGGGGTGAAGGAAGTGCTGGTGTAGGTATGTACACAGGATTTCATCAGCTGCATGAGGTCAGCGGTCGCCTGGTCTGTGGAGACATTCATGTGGTGGACACTGCTGCGCGATGCCGTGCCTTGCACCAGTCGCGGGAATGCGGAGTGTCCACCACAGACGTGATGCAGCATCGATGCACTCCCTGCATGGTAGACAGTAGTCAATATCTTCGTCCTGCTGCAGGTAGGCCGGAAGTCTCTTGTGCACGTACCGATCTTCGTGGTGTGCGTACGTCAGCAGGAACTCTTTTAGTAGAAAGGCGAGTTCTTTTTCCGTATCGAAGTCCGCGAGCGAGCGTAGCTTCCCGTATGCAACGATCGCCGAATTTAATTTCTGAACGGTGGTAAAACAGGCAAACATCTGCTGCTTGATGATGAATATAAATTCCGGATGAAAAATATAATGCACACGTTAAGGCTAGGAACGACTCGAGANAAATATAATGCACACGTTAAGGCTAGGAACGACTCGAGAAGGTAACAACGATTACAGCAGCAGGCGGGAGGTATTCTTCCTAACCTACTCTGTTTCTAAGGGTTAAGTGTGAACCCGAGGTAGGGACGGGAGCTAAGTGCGTTTCAGGGCTGGGACTCATACGCCTACAAGTGCAAGCGAAGGAATTCATACAAGGAGTCATGCATCGTGGCGGCAAGGGTTAGTGGAGGCATGGCTGCGATTAAAACCATGACTACCTCCCTTAGTGTACCTATAGTCAATATATAAGTAAGAAGATAAAGGGAAAAACCGGTATAGACACCTTAATAACCCTATTGACTGGACAGAATCCATGCATTAATATAAAAGGCTACAGGAGACAGAGAGGTAGGAACAATGCTATTGATAAGTGGGTAGAGAAGTACTAGCAAAGAGAGGGCGGGAATTCATCTTTGATTTAAATAATTTGACGCTGACTTAATCAGAAATATANACCTATAGTCAATATATAAGTAAGAAGATAAAGGGAAAAACCGGTATAGACACCTTAATAACCCTATTGACTGGACAAAATCCATGCATTAATATAAAAGGCTACAGGAGACAGAGAGGTAGGAACAATGCTATTGATAAGTGGGTAGAGAAGTACTAGCAAAGAGAGGGCGGGAATTCATCTTTGATTTAAATAATTTGACGCTGACTTAATCAGAATTATGCTTGCACATCACTCTGTTGGGTTGAGATGCGTTATTCGGCCTTACCCTCCCCCAAATCCGTAGTAGATCCTGAAAACTTAAATTAATCATAATGAGCTGCCAGCAAGTGTTGAATGCTTCCAACACTAACTGGTTTGTACTAATTCTAAGAGAGAAGAAGTATAAACTGCGAGACAAAGAAAGTTAAGGGGAACCTTATTATAATGATTTTAAATCAAAGTCCACAGGGACATGAGGGTGTTAACTGCTGTGCTACCTGGCAGCTAGCAAGCCTTTTATACGTTGGCATATGCATGCAGTGGTGTGTGAAGAGGATGATATAGCAGAGAGGAGGAGCTGGAAAGTGGGCGACATGGTTGCACTCTGGTGGTAGGTGCTGGAAACTTGAGTTATCAGTACTGTACTGTAGTGGGGCACTGTCGATGGATTGGGATGCGGTTCATGGGTATGTTATGCTAGAGGAGGGGGTTGCACGAGTGCGATATATTGGTCGAGCTATGGTGAGTAATTGGCGGTGTGGTGAAATTATTCTATAATTAACTGTGTATAAACCTATGGATACAGACATTTTCTTGTCTGAATTATTAGCGAAGTTTGTTTTCTTTAAACAATCAGAAGGAAAAACAACTACACCTTCACGGAGGAAAGAAAACAAAGACAGTCACAACTCATGAAGGAATATTGGGCAGCAAGAAAACTCAACCAAAATGGTTCCAAGCGCTCTTAAATAGGGCAAATTCAAATTAAAAAAAATCAGGCCTCCATGATAACCTGAGATTATTTTCTACTAGGTATTCCGAATATATTGCAATTGACTCATGCTTCCGTTTAACCATCATACTGTACATAATTACGAATTTTCCTTGGACTTGGCATCATTTCTTTTTACTGTTCGGGTATGCTCCAGCTCTCCAAGGGACGGTTTTCTATTGGTGGTGAACGGTAAATTTCATTTTCATTCGAGGTTTGGGGTATCTGAATTCTTTTTCGCAAAAAGCATTGCAAATTTTGGCGCGGAGATGTCTCGTGGCCGTCACGATATGTTTCGCAGGCCATTTTACATATGTGTGTCTCTTGTGTACATGGCAGCCACTTTGGTGCCGCGTTTCTGACCTTTGTACACGTGTCAGTGTTGTCGACGTGATGGTTTCAATCTTTAGAGCGGGAACAGAACTCGATTGGGTGGTACAAAGATTTTGTCACTTGCGCTTGTAATGTTAGGGAAGGAGAATCCAAGCTCAATGAAGATACCTGCATTAGAAATAATTTAATTTTATGGATAGAGATATCCTGTGGTCTGATGATAGACTGTACGCTGGAGACGGAGAAGGAAGGGAGGTTCCCGATATAACGAAATATTACTAACCCATTAAATTCTTAGTGCGAATCTTTCATCGTTGTTGCTTTAATCGCCTCGAAGAATCACCGGCTCGGCGTTCGGAAACGCAATGCGGAAGACNGCTCGGCGTTCGGAAACGCAATGCGGAAGACACATCGACCTCGACTACTTACTAACCTTCATTCGATATTAAGGAGGAGGGGACTCATATTATCTTCCACGCCTCTGTCTCAATCGATTTTTTTGCAAGTACGTTATTTGCAAGCATGCGCAATAGGCTTGTACCTACTTTAGGGAAATGTGTGTGATTCGTGTCTCCGCTATGAGATTTTGAAACCATATATAACTGGTCGTGTTATATAAGAGTACTGTACGAGTTGTAGATGCAAAAAATGTAACAATGACAAAGGTTAATACAAATAATTTTGCATGAAACGTCTTGAATGCAGAGTGAATATGCACTCTAGCCACTCCATATGTATAATTCCCGTGTTATCGGGCCAGTATGTAGACTCGTCGAATCCAAAACAATTCATTGGCATGCGTAAAAAAAATATTCATATAAAACGGGATGTAAAATGTGATCTTAATAACGATTTTCCTACGTATTTTGGCAGTTCAGGTGTTTTTTTCCAGATATATGTTTACAATAATAGTTAAATTTTTTTATTTCAACATGTTATGGTTTAAATCCCTAGTAGAGGTCGGATCAGGAATAAAATGGTTCGATGTTACAACTTCGTATATTTATTAAATAGTTTTGTTTATATACAATTTTTAACATAATTTTGTTATGTTTTTAGTGTGCTTTTTTAATTGTTAATTTTACTGTACTTTCCGAGGATGGCTTTTTTTGAGGATTTATTTATATAAATGTATTATTTAATGTCGTGTGTGTACTCTGAAATGTTAGCGTTCCACTTTCTTTGTTATAATTCCTACACTTTCGATCGTTATATTTAATGGTTTTTTTAACTCCTATTTATTTTTGGAGGTTATGTATATTTTTTGTTTACATTATTTTAGAAATGTTGTCTGCGACGGCGTTTTAAGCATCTCACATAATATTATGACACCAATTTTTTTCGGTATCATTTTTAGATAACCTACTTGGGAGACAATTTTTCGCCGGCTGGTATATACGTATAGCAACGTCGAGATTGGGAAGTTAAGCTATTATTTGGGCTGTGAAGACGGGACAGAGTCTCTGCCAAGATGCAATGTATTCTAGAACAATATTTCTGATTTTACTGCGAGAAGAAAAGTTCTATAAGCAGTAATGCTCGATAGCATGGACCTGGATGTGCTCGGAATGAGAAGCGTGATACTTTTGCATTCGAAAAAATCAAATCATGGTTTGAACATAGTAGCAACTCTAAAAGTTAACTCTAAACATGTACNTTCTAGAACAATATTTCTGAATTTACTGCGAGAAGAAATGTTCTATAAGAAGTAATGCTCGATAGCATGGAACTGGATGTGCTCGGAATGAGAAGCGTGATACTTTTGCATTCGAAAAAATCAAATCATGGTTTTGACATAGTAGCAACTCGAAAAGTTAACTCTAAACCTGTGCCGGTATCCCTCCACTTCTTGCTTAGCGTTATCTATCAACATTGCATCGCAGTTGTACTCAGGTGGTTACTGACGCAACAAGCACTGTAAAATCATCGAAGCAGAAGACTTCAGATGTGTATGGAATCGGCAGGTCGTTGCTTTCATCAAGACTTCCATGCAGCTACTGTGACAAGACTTTCGCAAATTTTAATAAAGCACGAAGGCATGAAAATAACACATGTGTAAGGAATACCGTTCGCATAGAATATCCAAGTGAGAAATGCTCTAAACTGTTTTAAAGGACAAAGAGATTAAAAGGCAATTTCCAATTATTTAAAAAGTGCTCGGTCATCCACCGACGTTGAACGAGATGTCCATCCTTCTTCTGTGAGGGCCTACAGTGAAAACTGGTTCAAGTGCAGCTTCAACTGGCGAATCAGATGCTACACCTGCCAATTCATCATCGCAACCTACAAAATTAACATGTGAAATGAAGCCGAATCCAAATGGATTTTACTTGAAGCAATCTGCATTCAGGTACCTTCAAAAAGATTATGTTTCTCCGAATCTAACAGCTTCGACGAAAGATGTTAGTTTTTTTTTTTTTTGACATAAATGAAACAACATTTCATAAACAAACTAAAAGAGGAGATGGAAAAATATGGAGGTGTGAAATACAATAAAGTGCTAAAATGCAGGTATGTAAAGCAGAGCCATGCAATAACAAGCATGCAAGAAAGGCATTCAAGACCTCGAAAAACGTGTTGAAAACGTAATAAAGAAGGTATGTCGCGATCATCTGCAGCTGAGAGAATGGATTCTAACCACCTAACTCGTAGGCAATATCTTGATATCTTCATCTTTGGTGTGGATTAAGAAAATATGAAAATACCCACTAATCATGATATCNTTTGCACGAGTGCGATATATTGGTCGAGCTATGGTGAGTAATTGGCGGTGTGGTGAAATTATTCTATAATTAACTGTGTATAACAACTCATGAAGGAATATTGGGCAGCAAGAAAACTCAACCAAAATGGTTCCAAGCGCTCTTAAATAGGGCAAATTCAAATTAAAAAAAATCAGGCCTCCATGATAACCTGAGATTATTTTCTACTAGGTATTCCGAATATATTGCAATTGACTCATGCTTCCGTTTAACCATCATACTGTACATAATTACGAATTTTCCTTGGACTTGGCATCATTTCTTTTTACTGTTCGGGTATGCTCCAGCTCTCCAAGGGACGGTTTTCTATTGGTGGTGAACGGTAAATTTCATTTTCATTCGAGGTTTGGGGTATCTGAATTCTTTTTCGCAAAAAGCATTGCAAATTTTGGCGCGGAGATGTCTCGTGGCCGTCACGATATGTTTCGCAGGCCATTTTACATATGTGTGTCTCTTGTGTACATGGCAGCCACTTTGGTGCCGCGTTTCTGACCTTTGTACACGTGTCAGTGTTGTCGACGTGATGGTTTCAATCTTTAGAGCGGGAACAGAACTCGATTGGGTGGTACAAAGATTTTGTCACTTGCGCATGTAATGTTAGGGAAGGAGAATCCAAGCTCAATGAAGATACCTGCATTAGAAATAATTTAATTTTACGGATAGAGATATCCTGTGGTCTGATGATAGACTGTACGCTGGAGACGGAGAAGGTAGGGAGATTCCCCATATAACGAAATATTACTAACCCATTAAATTCTTAGTGCGAATCTTTCCTCGTTGTTGCTTTAATCGCCTCGAAGTATCACCGGCTCGGCGTTCGGAAACGCAATGCGGAAGACACATCGACCTCGACTACTTACTAACCTTCATTCGATATTAAGGAGGAGGGGACTCATATTATCTTCCACGCCACTGTCTCAATCGATTTTTTTGCAAGTACGTTATTTGCAAGCATGCGCAATAGGCTTGTACCTACTTTAGGGAAATGTGTGTGATTCGTGTCTCCGCTATGAGATTTTGAAACCATATATAACTGGTCGTGTTATATAAGAGTACTGTACGAGTTGTAGATGCAAAAAATGTAACAATGACAAAGGATTATACAAATAATTTTGCATGAAACATCTTGAATGCAGAGTGAATATGCACTCTAGCTACTCCATATGTATAATTCCCGTGTTATCGGGCCAGTACGTAGACTCGTCGAATCCAAAACAATTCATTGGCATGCGTAAAAAAAATATTCATATAAAACGGGATGTAAAATGTGATCTTAATAACGATTTTGCTACGTATTTTGGCAGTTCAGGTGTTTTTTCCAGATATATGTTTACAATAATAGTTAATTTTTTTTATTTCAACATGTTATGGTTTAAATCCCTAGTAGAGGGCGGATCAGGAATAAAATGGTTCGATGTTACAACTTCGTATGTTTATTAATTAGTTTTGTTTATATACAATTTTTAACATAATTTTGTTATGTTTTTAGTGTGCTTTTTTAATTGTTAATTTTGCTGTACTTTCCGAGGATGGCTTTTTTTGAGGATTTATTTATATAAATGTATTATTTAATGTCGTGTGTGTACTCTGAAATGTTAGCGTTCCCCTTTCTTTGTTATAATTCCTACCCTTTCGATCGTTATATTTAATGGTTTTTTTAACTCCTATTTATTTTTGGAGGTTATGTATATTTTTTGTTTACATTATTTAGAAATGTTGTCTTAGACGGCGTTTTAAGCATCTCACATAATATTATGACACCAATTTTTTTCGGTATCATTTTTAGATAACCTACTTGGGAGACAATTTTTCGCCGGCTGGTATATACGTATAGCAACGTCGAGATTGGGAAGTTCAGCTATTATTTGGGCTGTGAAGACGGGACAGAGTCTCTGCCAAGATGCAATGTATTCTAGAACAATATTTCTGTCTTTACTGCGAGAAGAAAAGTTCTATAAGCAGTAATGCTCGATAGCATGGACCTGGATGCGCTCGGAATGAGAAGCGTGATACTTTTGCATTCGAAAAAATCAAATCATGGTTTGAACATAGTAGCAACTCGAAAAGTTAACTCTAAACATGTACCAGTCTTCCTCCAGTTCTTGCTTAGCGTTATCTATCAACATTACATCGCAGTTGTACTCAGGTGGTTACTGACGCAACAAGCACTGTAAAATCATCGAAGCAGAAGACTTCAGATGTGAATGGAATCGGCAGGTCGTTGCTTTCATCAAGACTTCCATGCAGCTACTGTGACAAGACTTTCGCAAATTTTAATAAAGCACGAAGGCATGAAAATAACACATGTGTAAGGAATACCGTTCGCATAGAATATCCAAGTGAGAAATGCTCTAAACTGTTTTAAAGGACAAAGAGATTAAAAGGCAATTTCCAATTATTTAAAAAGTGCTCGGTCATCCACCGACGTTGAACGAGATGTCCATCCTTCTTCTGTGAGGGCCTACAGTGAAAACTGGTTCAAGTGCAGCTTCAACTGGCGAATCAGATGCTACACCTGCCAATTCATCATCGCAACCTACAAAATGAACATGTGAAATGAAGCCGAATTCAAATGGATTTTACTTGAAGCAATCTGCATTCAGGTACCTTCAAAAAGATTATGTTTCTCCGAATCTAACAGCTTCGACGAAAGATGTTAGTTTTTTTTTTTTTTGACATAAATGAAACAACATTTCATAAACAAACTAAAAGAGGAGATGGAAAAATATGGAGGTGTGAAATATAATAAAGTGCTAAAATGCAGGTATGTAAAGCAGAGCCATGCAATAATAAGCATGCAAGAAAGGCATTCAAGACCTCGAAAAAAGTGTTGAAAACGTAATAAAGAAGGTATGTCGCGATCATCTGCAGCTGAGAGAATGTATTCTAACCACCTAACACGTAGGCAATATCTTGATATCTTCATCTTTGGTGTGGATTAAGAAAATATGAAAATACCCACTAATCATGATATCNACGTAGGCAATATCTTGATATCTTCATCTTTGGTGTGGATTAAGAAAATATGAAAATACCCACTAATCATGATATCACAAGTGTATAAACGCATGGAGCCAAGGTAATTAAGAAGTCTATGGATCGGTGATGGCTATGTCTCTAAGTGCCTAGAACGATGCGAAGTTCATAACTGGGCTGCTATATCCTCCATCATCGGCGTGATAACCAGCAGTAACTTCGGTTTAGTTTCTATATACTCCTACGTTGCGTCGCAACGTCTACTTTGTGCACGAATATCTCATTCGACTACTCTTCACCAAGTGCAACCAAACCCTGCATTATCGCCTGCCATGGTGCACCAAAACATTTGCATTGCCTCATGTACGGGTATATAGGTCACCGGGTTCATTTTATGTTGCTTAGTTTGACAGTGCTCCTGGTGAGAGGCAGATCGTCTCAGCATTTGACGTTAACTGGCATAAATGTTACGAAGTTGTCGGTCGTGAGTCCAGCAGAAGCGCCATCGAGCGAGGTTGGTATGGTGCCATCGACTTCTTCGGCTGAAAATGCTTTGCTATTTTTAACCGCGCTTTCAGAATAACTGATAGCNACTTCTTCGGCTGAAAATGCTTTGCAATTTTAACCGCGCTTTCAGAATAACTGATAGCGTCAGTTCTCACTGCAACATAGGTATTTCTGGCTAAACAATTTGGGTCGTCTGTTGAATCTCTTCCGCCAGAGACAAGATGTCTCTGTAGCTAATGGGACAAGGTATTTTTGCAACAACACATCGCACGTTAGCACGAAATTCTAGGCTCTATGAACAATCCTGACCGCATTAAATATCTGTGTTTTAGTTGCGGGTCGCTGTTTTACCGCACCGATACTCACTGCAAACATGTGTGACATGCAAAGTTAAATTACAAGCCTCGTCGAAGTCACGATGTCGGTTCTGTCAGAGAGACTTCTTGCAACCTTCGTCTGTGGTGTGAGGGATGGCAATCTCGTTCCTATGCCACGACCAGCTACGACCCGCCCGCTATCGCATCGTCGCCGAAGACACTTGTGATGGCCGAACCTGCAGGGTGTGCTATGAAGACTTTGCCTTTAAAGCTACTGTGCAACACCTTGAAGTTCCAAAAACATATTTGGATTCCTCTTAACAAAGTACTGAAGGTGCACCTAATATGGACGAACATTAAATATTTTTGAAGTACTTATGTAGTAATATATATAATAAATTAAAAAAAANTTAAAAAATGTTGAAATTTAATTTTTTTTAATTGTATATAATTATCACCTGGTTATAAACTGTTTTTGTTAGAAAATGCCTTAATACAAAAAAGATTTTAACAATTCAGTTAAACAGTATGGTTAGAAAGGGTTTTTACATACATACATACATACGTCGAGCTATAAATGATACTTGCATATTGAATTTCACGAGCCTGGTCGTAATAGTTCTCAGATTATAATCACCTACTTATAAATATGCTCACATCCGCACTTGTCAGGAGTTCGCGCAACGGTTCCTCCGCTGCAGCTTTTCGGTTCGCATGTCGCGTTCATGTGTACTGTGAATATGTCATCAAGTCGATCTACTACTTGAACTCGTCACACGGTAAATTACACTCACCTTGTCCAACGTCAAAGACGTAACGCACGCTATGTCCAACGGCGAATGTATCTCAATGAATTCAATAAAGTGAACATAAAAAAAAAATCAGAGAACCCGATTCCTGTTGGAAGGATTGCGTGTTCACATCACCATACCCCCAGATATTTTTTTTAAAAGTCACCAGCTCCCATAGGAAAGTGCTAACATTATGTAAATAAAATTCTCTAAACCGATTTAGCAATAAAAAATAATTTCGATACATTAAAGTGTATTTTTACAGAACTAGAAATTTTTAAAAAATTATATTGTATAAATTTAATCAAAATAATTTTAATTATTTATGCATTTACCGATTACTTGATGCCTGCTGGTGATGGCAAAAATCGAGATATTCTGACATTCGAATGAAATTTCGATAGCCCGGTAAAGTTATCGAAAGTTTCATTCGAATGAAACCTCTAGGTATGTCTGCCTACACATGGGTGCAAGCAGAGAGGGCAAGACGGTACACATGCTTTCCCCTGGAAACTGTAATTTTTCTATGAAATGTGAAATAACAATATTTATAACAAATAAATTACTTGTTAGCGTCGTTACTTCAAAATGCATGTCCCTGCTGGGAGGAGTATAAGAGTTATTAATGTTTTTTCATTATTTTATTTTGACTTTTTTGGGAGTTTATATTAAATATTATATACTGTTAATGATAAACAAATAAATTCATATTACTAGCAGTAGATGTTTATTGAACGCATTTCGGGTTTAACCCAGTTGTAAATCTCACACTGCTCTGATGAAAATGTTTTCTTATTCCCATGCCTCCCCTTGGAAAATATCTTGGTGACGCCTATGCCGCCTACACATGTCTTCATCCGCGCAAATCGTGGAAATGTAACTTTAAAGCATAAGCGTCTGTTCAAGTTGTTTCTCTTACTGGAAATCAACCTCATGAAATAAAGCATCTTTGATGAAGAGAAAATTATAGAACATATGTCCGTATACTCTGCTTGCCCTTCCAAAAACCAAATATACTTTGAAAACTACACCAAGTAATTTGTATGATTAAAAATTCATTTTAATGCAAAAAACTATTTTGAAAGCTATTGTAAAGAATTTGCGTGCTTGAGATTCAAAATAATATAAGTAAACAACATTTGTTAATTTCAGTTTTACAAATTTTGTATAAACGTGCATTGCCACGGTGTTTTCCTGAGCAGTGTGACAAATGTATTTATTCTTTTCTCTTTTTACATTGGCAGACCACCTACTAGCTAAAGTTAACATGAATTCTCTCACGTTAACTTCCTCTCGCATTTCGTTAGGGCTTCTCGATGATAGTACTCTCAACGAAGTTATCTCGTTTACCACTTCTCTCGGTTTTTATTCCTCTCGTATTCCATTAGCGCTTCCCGTTGATAGTCCTCTAGGAAAAATTATCTTGTTCGTCTCTTCTCTCGGTCAGTATTTTTCTCTCTACGTGTAAGCACTTCTTAAAATTAATTTCATTCAATTAAATTATTTCTTCTTCAATTAAAACTTTTATCACTATTAGTTCGTACACTTTATGTAGTCTTTTTTATTTTCTGCANAAATTATTTCTTCTTCAATTAAAACTTTTATCACTATTAGTTCGTACACTTTATGTAGTCTTTTTTATTTTCTGCAGCCAATTATTTAAAGTTTACACAAAAAATAAGGAATATTAAAACACATTATCAAAATTAAAATAACAATTTTATATTTTTCTGTGAAATCGACAATTAATTTTTATACGGTAGTAGTTGCATAACGANCAAAATTAAAATAACAATTTTATATTTTTCTGTGAAATCGACAATTAATTTTTATACGGTAGTAGTTGCATAACGACATTTTCATCTTCGTAATGCTACCATCATAACAAAATCTATCTACAAAGAAAAATAATACTGGACCATGTTGACTCGGAAAAAGTTGTTTCATTAAATTATTTTATTTGTTCAGGAAAAGCGTTTTCTATATAGGCTATCGTCATATCACGGTCGACTGAGTTCCATACGCGGTGGGACGGACCCGGATTTTNGAAGCGTTTTCTATATAGGCTATCGTCATATCACGGTCGACTGAGTTCCATACGCGGTGGGACGGACCCGGATTTTTGGATGTGGGAAATGTGGTAACGTTACCGTCGTTAAATGAGTTTATTGGAGTATTTATGTTCCCGCACCCACTTAATCCCCTTCTTCTATATCTTCATCCCTGGTTACCATCATCGGTTGTAAGCACCGGTTAAATGTTTCACAATCACTTTAAGAAATAATGTAAATTTATGTGGCATCGAAAGTTTGGTAAAGTTTGTTGATACTGGTAGTGATTTTTCCATTTGGCTGCATATGCCCGTCTAAATTCATAATTCGTATCCAAGCAAACAAACTGACAGGCGTATTACTTATGATTCATTCTTGATAACAAAATTAAAAACCACCGTCTTAATAAAGCATAACAATTAACTTTGCGTTCGTTCTTGTGGACTGCCCTCTGCGGNACAAAATTAAAAACCACCGTCTTAATAAAGCATAACAATTAACTTTGCGTTCGTTCTTGTGGACTGCCCTCTGCGGCTCTACTTTAGCCAGAGATTTTTCTTAGGGAAAGTAAACAACATTCGAAATACCGATTATAAAGAGTAATCGAATATCTCGAAAAGTTTAATTCGATTGAGTCCGTCACCGGCTGAACTTTGTACGATTATTATTGACAAGACAGGCTTACCATCTGACCGTGAGCGATATGGGAAGAGTTGCACGCCAAGGAGAAGGGGACGGTCGATGATTTTCGAATCGGTTAGGAGTCTTGGGGGGCGGGTAAGGTTATGGTCGTTGGGTGAGTGTACTGTTACTCCGAGGAGGGATGGGGGTTATTCATGGTCGTTGAATGATAGTACTATGTTGGTGGAGCGGAGGTAATTATCATCTTCCCAGGATGGCGGAAGATGTACCGACAGAACACACTAATGTTCTGTCGGTAATTAAGGGATCAAGTCATACAATTTTATTTTATGTTGTATTTTCCTTCGCATGTGGTACGTTTTTATTGCAGCCCCTACATTGCAGCCTGGAAAGAATACACCCTTAAAAATATATGCACTGCTTTTTAACATTTGTATATTTGAGTTTGGTGGATAATTGAGTTAATTTCTTGGTGTAAGAGACAATGTCTACGGTCTTTTTATATCACATAAACCTACTTTTATTACCTATTTTGCTAGAATATATGATTTATAAATTTGTTTGTTTCCATATTTAGTCATTTTAAAGTATATGTTTTATCGGTAATGAAAGTGTTTTATTGGGTAGATGNTATGTTTTATCGGTAATGAAAGTTTTTTATTGGGTAGATGTGACATTCCATAAAGTTCCAGTGACTCGGAAAGAAAGTCACTGGGCTCCACCACTGGTGTTTCAAACATACATCTGTCTGCATACAGCTGTCTGCATACACGTGTTCGTATTNCCATAAAGTTCCAGTGACTCGGAAAGAAAGCCACTGGGGCTCCACCACTGGCGTTTCAAACACACATCTTCCTTCATACAGCTGTCTGCATACACGTGATCGTATTCATTACCTTGCAAACACACATATGTATGCCGACAGATGTATGATAGCGAGTACTAGGCCTATCGGTGACTTCACTCAGAGAAATATTATGGCAGTATGTGCTGTTTTCGTATCGCACGCAGCATCGACGCTAATATTCCTTATGCCGTATCGTGCCGTCTATACACGAATTTAGTCAGGAGAATACGTCGTGGGATTAATCGGAAAGAGCAGTTTAGTCTTGTGCAGGCTCGCGCTAATCCCGGAGACGTTAAGCCAGGGCGTGATTACGCAAATTGGTGAATATTGGGTCCCGCTACTTTCTCCTCCAGAAAGTTAATATGAGCGCCGCGAGGAAAATAATCTCCGGCGCTAAGTCCCGCCGGTAATTAGCTCCTGCTGCGGGATCGCGCAGTGGCTTCCCGTCGCTGAAAATACCGCTAATCCCGTATACCGGTTTCACCACTGGGTGCACTCGAGTGTGATGAAATTCCCATCTCAAGGTGTTGACGAGATAAACAAGCACGAGCGGTTTGAACTAAGATGCCACATTTCGCTTTAGTAAAGACTTTTTATTGTAAAGTGAGCAATTTTTAAATCAATATTTGAAAACAATCACTGTTGACACCAACATATTGAAACCCTTGCTTTAAATCTTGTTGCATGCTCGTTATTTATTCTTCCCCCAAATGCGAAGTAAACATTGCTCTGGGCCTAATGAATGAATTAAATCTTCGGTCAAGTGGAGCTGTGAAATTATTGGGNCATTGCTCTAGGTCTGATGACTGAATTCAATCGTCGGTCAAGTGAAGCTATGCAATTATCGGAAAAACTAATAATTTACAATATGGTCTTTTCTTCCACATATATACATTAACAAAAANTCTAGGTCTGATGACTGAATTCAATCGTCGGTCAAGTGAAGCTATGCAATTATCGGAAAAACTAATAATTTGCAATATGGTCTTTTCTTACACATATATACATTAACAAAACCAGGAAGTAAAATACCATTTTAGTATTCACAAATATTTACCTTACACTTGTAATTCAACGTTAAAACACGGAACTTCTTTCCATCGGTCGTTACCAACTTTACAGGGCGCTTGTCGGTCAGTGTGGCCGTTAAAATGTACGAAGGTAGGGGAAGTGACATTTTACAAAGGTTTGTTTCAAAAGAGCTCACTTTACCGTGAAAAGCCTATAGGCCTACAAACTCTGATGCAAGATCTCAGTTAGGTCAGCAGCGAAAAAAAAAAATCGTTCTAACAATATTAAAGTTGTACTGAAAGTGTAATATGTACATTAATGGCTACTGAAATTAGNGAAAATTAAAATAACAATTTTATATTTTTCTGTGAAATCGACAATTAATTTTTATACGGTAGTAGTTGCATAACGATATTTTCATCTTCGTAATGCTACCATCATAACAAAATCTAACTACAAAGAAAAATAATACTGGACCTGTTGCCTCGGGAAAAGTTGTTTCATTAAATTATTTTATTTGTTCAGCAGAAGCGTTTTCTATATAGGCTATCGTCATATCACAGTGAACTGAGTACTATCTGCGGTGGGACGGACCTGGATTTTCGGATGAGGGAAATGTGGTAAAGTTACCGTCGTCAAATGACTTAATTTGGAGTGTTTATGTTCCCACACCCACGAAATCTCCTACTTCTCTATCTCCATCCCTGGTTACCGTCATCGGTTGTAAGCACCGGCCAAATCTTTCACGATTACTTTAAGTAATACTGTAAATTTATGTGGCATCGAAAGTTTGGTAACGTTTATTGTTACTGGTAGTGATCTCTCCATTTGGCTGCAAATGCTCGTTAAGATTCACAATTCTTATCTAAGCAAACAAACTGACAGGCGTATTACTTATGATCCATTCATCGTAACAACATGAAAAACAATTAACTTCGCGTTCGTCTTTGTGGGCTGCCCACTGCGGCTCTACTTAAGCGAGAAATTTATCCGAGGGAAAGTAAACAACATTCGAAATAATCGATTATAAAGAGTAATCGAATATCTCGAAAAGTTTAATTCGATTGAGTCCGTCACCGGCTGAACTTTGTACGATTATTATTGACAAGACAGGCTTACCATCTGACCGTGAGCGATATGGGAAGAGTTGCACGCCAAGGAGAAGGGGACGGTCGATGATTTTCGAATCGGTTAGGAGTCTTGGGGGGCGGGTAAGGTTATGGTCGTTGGGTGAGTGTACTGTTACTCCGAGGAGGGATGGGGGTTATTCATGGTCGTTGAATGATAGTACTATGTTGGTGGAGGAGAGGTAATTATCATCTTCCCAGGATGGCGGAAGATGTACCGACAGAACACACTAATGTTCTGTCGGTAATTAAGGGATCAAGTCATACAATTTTATTTTATGTTGTATTTTCCTTCGCATGTGGTACGTTTTTATTGCAGCCCCTACNAAGGGATCAAGTCATACAATTTTATTTTATGTTGTATTTTCCTTCGCATGTGGTACGTTTTTATTGCAGCCCCTACATTGCAGCCTGGAAAGAATACACCCTTAAAAATATATGCACTGCTTTTTAACATTTGTATATTTGAGTTTGGTGGATAATTGAGTTAATTTCTTGGTGTAAGAGACAATGTCTACGGTCTTTTTATANCATTTGTATATTTGAGTTTGGTGGATAATTGAGTTAATTTCTTGGTGTAAGAGACAATGTCTACGGTCTTTTTATACCACATAAACCTACTTTTATTACCTAATTTGCTAGGATATATGATTTATAAATTTGTTTGTTTCCATATTTAGTCATTTTAAAGTATATGTTTTATCGGTAATGAAAGTGTTTTATTGGGTAGATTTGACATCCCATAAAGTTCCAGTGACTCGGAAAGAAAGCCACTGGGGCTCCACCACTGGCGTTTCAAACACACATCTTCCTTCATACAGCTGTCTGCATACACGTGATCGTATTCATTACCTTGCAAACACACATATGTATGCCGACAGATGTATGATAGCGAGTACTAGGCCTAATCGGTGACTTCACTTAGATAAATATTATGGCTGTATGTGCTGTTTTCGTATCGCATGCAGTNAAATATTATGGCAGTATGTGCTGTTTTCGTATCGCACGCAGCATCGACGCTAATATTCCTTATGCCGTATCGTGCCGTCTATACACGAATTTAGTCAGGAGAATACGTCGTGGGATTAATCGGAAAGAGCAGTTTAGTCTTGTGCAGGCTCGCGCTAATCCCGGAGACGTTAAGCCAGGGCGTGATTACGCAAATTGGTGAATATTGGGTCCCGCTACTTTCTCCTCCAGAAAGTTAATATGAGCGCCGCGAGGAAAATAATCTCCGGCGCTAAGTCCCGCCGGTAATTAGCTCCTGCTGCGGGATCGCGCAGTGGCTTCCCGTCGCTGAAAATACCGCTAATCCCGTATACCGGTTTCACCACTGGGTGCACTCGAGTGTGATGAAATTCCCATCTCAAGGTGTTGACGAGATAAACAAGCACGAGCGGTTTGAACTAAGATGCCACATTTCGCTTTAGTAAAGACTTTTTATTGTAAAGTGAGCAATTTTTAAATCAATATTTGAAAACAATCACTGTTGACACCAACATATTGAAACCCTTGCTTTAAATCTTGTTGCATGCTCGTTATTTATTCTTCCCCCAAATGCGAAATAAACATTGCTCTGGGCCTAATGAATGAATAAAATCTTCGGTCAAGTGGAGCTGTGAAATTATTGGAAAAGTTAATCATTTACAAAATTGTTTTTTCTTACACTTATTAACAAAAACAGGAAGTAAAATACAATTTTAGCATNGAAAGTTAATCATTTACAAAATTGTTTTTTCTTACACTTATTAACAAAAACAGGAAGTAAAATACAATTTTAGCATTCACAAATGCTTACATTACACTTTTAATTCAACGTTAAAACACGGAAATTCTTTCCCTAGGTCGTTACCAACTTTACAGGCCGCATGTCGTTCAGTGTACCCGTTAAAATGTACGAAGGTAGTGGAAGTGATAATTTTCAAAGTTTGGTTTCAAAAGAGCTCACTGATCCGTGAAAAGCCTATAAGCCTACGAACTTGGATGCAAGCTCCAGTTAGGTCGGCAGCAAAAAGAAAAATCGTTCTGATAATTGAAGTTGTACCAAAAGTGTAATATGGACATTAATGGCTACCGAAATCAGTGTTTCTTGTTTTATATACATAAGATCACTTATCTGCATATGAAAAAAACTTTTACTTCCCTAAAAATGTTACAGTTTCCACTTGGTTGGTACACGAATAAAGTGAGGTGGTCCTTGGCAATGTTGATCTTGCATATAGCGCAAGGAAACAATATGAGGAGAAAAGCAGATCCAAAACAGGGCTTTCAAAAGTACTCTATTAACTGCGAACAGCCTGTTACTGAGTGTATCAGGTTCCATGAATATCGGTAGATTTCAGTGTTTGAAAATCCGCGCGATTATTACAGAGTGGCCAGACTTATGCCTATAGTGAAAGTTTACACATTGATGTCTGCACACATTTGCAACCTTTCCAGAAATGCCAGAAAAGTTTCGTATAAATCTATCGTTACAGAAACAAGTGTTATTCTCTCACCACTATTTAACACTTTACTTTCCGAACTTGCTTACCCTTCAATGCACATTCATGCCACTTTCTCTGATATAAAATCCATAGTCTAAATATCTTAGAATGTACAAAAAATTTATTCATAAAATTTTTTTGTATTATATGTTAATGAGGGGTAAGAGTCCTTTGCTGCCGTAGTTCTCACTGTAGGCGTTAGATAGCATCAACGTTCATTTGCGAAATTTTCAAAATCCTTTCCACGCAGTGGACACAGCTGTCTGCCCGCCGCCGGCATTAATGTGAGTGTGTTCTCAACTATCTGTTTGGAATGACGTTTGTTGTTATTTGTTTGACTTAAAGAAGCGCCTGAAAACTGCAACGGGTCATTGTTGTCGTAGAATATGTACATTTATGTAACAGGTGTGTCTTTGCCTGTGTTCATATGAGGGTGTGATTTTAATTATGGAAATGTGAAATGTAATTGGAGAATTACATTTTTCCGGTTTATTGGGGAAAGTTTCCCGGGGCAAGATTCCGCACAAGCTATAACGTTGACTCTTAACCCTGAGGCTACTACACACGTCAGGGCACCAATGAAACTTGATGGCGCTACTGTTTTGCGCCAATTTAACTTCACGCTCTTCCCCACCTGTGACACACAGAGTGGTTCGTAGGGTCGGACTTAATTCCTCTAGGCAAAGACTATCAGGTGCCTCGAATGTTTAGGGTATTTCAATAATGTAGTATTTTGGTGTTTCATTTTGAAGGATGGATATATTGTCTCGAGTTATAAAAAAAACATACAGGAACACTGCTGTGGTGCGGTACTGTAATTTGGCTACTCGTATTAAGTGGTGGTCACGTCATGGTGGAGGGGGGCTTCTCTGGCTGGTGACTTGATACTTAACTCTGCTGTTGGCGCTGGTCTGTGGTCTGCGGTGGGTGAGCTCCGGCGATGTGGCCGGCCTTGGCAAAGGCCCGCATTTGCTGCCATCTCACTGGACTGCTGTTCTACTGACGTACTGAGGTACTGTTGACGCCGGGGGCCGATATGCCCCCGGCCGCCCGCGGCGTGGCTGCTCTCTCTCTGCGCGGCGATATGCAACTCTTCTGCTCGAAGGTCTACTGATTACTCCTCTGACTCTCGAACTAACCTCTCGGCTCGGTAATAAAGAACTTTCTCGAATCTTCACGCAAAGAGGCTTATATGCTATCTCGCCTCCCTGCCTAATTGTCGGTACGTGTCGCCTTCTTGTGGCGAGAGGGGGGAGGGCGGCGGTAGGAAGCAGAACACTGCATTTCAAAAACGTGCCCTGGTTCCTGAAGGTTAGGGGGGGTGGGATGGCGACACCCTTTCCATTGCTTACTCTGTCAGCTATTCCTCCACGGTGCGTGTCCACATTTTCTGTGGGGTGTTCTCGGCACCCCTTTCCAGCTTGTCAGATGTTTATCGGTGCATATATTTTGACTTCAGGCAAAATACACATGACTATCTTGTGATTTTCCGGCTTTCAACAAATCTCACGGGTTTGCTAGGTGATGGGGGGTGAAGGGGGGTGGACTACACAGCAGGACACGTTTAATAATCGGCAAGCGCATCTTTCTCGGCTTGATCTTTCCCTGCGGTGACTGGAATTTACACAGGTCTCTATAAGTCCCTACACTGGTTATGTAGGCGAGGGGGGGAGTTGTTTGGTGTGACAGTGCTGCTCTAATACTCCTATTACATCACAATGCAATTCCCCCTCATTTTTTAGGCGCTGACACACTCCATGCCAAAATATCTGTTTACAGCCTTTGGTTGCCTCTGTAAGCTAACCTATTCTGTGTTCCCTCTGCCTCGCCTCTGGCGTTGGCTAGCACCACGTGTTTCTCGAGCGGCTGCCTTTTGCAGCACGACAGCTGAGACCTCCCCCTCCACTGACTGTCCCTTCCTTCACGATCATCTTATCTGGCCAATACTCAAGGACCTGTGTCGTCTCCACGGTTACAAGGCATGCCCTTACCTGTAAAAAGGGCCTAACTCTCCGACTCTGCGGGTTACAACACAAGGTGTTCTATTAAAAAAAAACNATGCCCTTACCTGTAAAAAGGGCCTAACTCTCCGACTCTGCGGGTTACAACACAAGGTGTTCTATTAAAAAAAAACCGAGGGACGTTTACCTAGGTTATATTTCTTCCATCGACGGCATGCTGCTTTACAATTTTATCTCCCGGGTCCATATTTGAACTATCTACACAAATACCTGGTACCACACACCTTGGACTCCGTACAGTACTTACCAACATANATGCCCTTACCTGTAAAAAGGGCCTAACTCTCCGACTCTGCGGGTTACAACACAAGGTGTTCTATTAAAAAAAAACTGAAGGACGTTTACCTAGGTTATATTTCTTCCATCGACGGCATGCTGCTTTACAATTTTATCTCCTNTACAACACAAGGTGTTCTATTAAAAAAAAACTGAAGGACGTTTACCTAGGTTATATTTCTTCCATCGACGGCATGCTGCTTTACAATTTTATCTCCTGGGTCCATATTTGAACTATCTACACAAATACCTGGTACCACACACCTTGGACTCCGTACAGTACTTACCAACATATTTACAGGGTTACACACCAATTTACAGGGTACACAATTATACAGGGGTACACTACATGACCTTCAGTGATCTATCCAGATCACTACACTTCTACTGTAATCGTTCTTCTGTGCATTGGTTTCCTGGTAAAGCAAAAACTTTCTTGATGTATGCAAACAAACAGGTGGCTTATGACCGGTATATATTGCACAGCTGGCAATCTTTACATTTTGGTAACAGGTATTTATTTACTTTACGGTAAGGACGAATGCACAGGTCGTCGAAGAGAAAACAACTCTTAGCTACTAGGCTGGTAACTCTGTTCAAGAGTTATATCTAATGTCAGGCAGTCTGCCACTTTTTAATAAATGTCTGGCGATGACACACAAAGCACACTGACTCATGGTACATTTTTACTATTAAGGCGACCCACAGGTCGTGGAAAGAAAAAATAATAAGACTTTTATCTGTCTCTCAGTTGTTGCCCAGAGTCTGGCCGTCAGGGAAAATGTAAACATACAACTCTCTCTCGGTAAAGACATAGAACACATTCTACTCCGGTTCCCTGCTGAAGCCATATACTGGGTATCTTCGACATTGAGTAAAATTACACTCAAGCACACTTGAGTGTGGCGTTTATACGTCTTTCGGCTGAAGGCCTGACTTCACTAGTCAAATTGTAATCAGTATGTCGCACTAGGTTGTTAGGCAGGTCGGGTAACCCTACCTAGTTTTCGCAGCGGGTGACATGTGTAATCACTTATCGAAAGACTGTCTCTTTTGGCTGTAGGTGGTTTTTTCTTGCACCTCGCACTAGGAACCTGGGTGAGCCTCGGCATCTGCATGGAGAGGGGGTGAAGGCTGCTTCACTTCCTCTTGTTTGGTTGACTCTGGACTGTTGCTTTACAGGCTCGTCCTCGGTTTGTGGCTGCGGACTCCCGGCTTCGTTTCTTGGTCGGTGCACTTCGCTTCTCGCCTACTGTCTGTTCTACATCCGCTTTCTTCTCGCTTCTCGCCCGTTCTCCTTTCCACTTATCTTCCCGTGCGCGTATACTTTTCTGCCTCGGTATTTCTTATCCCGTCTCTGACATGCTGCCACGTTATCTCTCCGCCCGGCGTTTATTTTAGGCTGGCGGGTTTCACACTTTGCTATCGTGCCCAGCATGTATTAAAGGAGATAATGCGTGGCACTCGGTCGTATTTAATTAGATAACACATAGGGCTGGGCAGCCTTACTGCCTTTTATTGCTTTTGCCCGTTATCTCTCTGCCTCGGGTCACTGCCCCATGACCTAGTAACGCACTGCGGTTCCTTCTTTTCGTGTTTACAGTTTCTGAGCATTTATGGCCCACTAAGTGCATTTTACTGGCACTCTGCTTAACTTCCTGGCTGCGCAGTTTTTTTTCACCGGTCTGCCTGCCTAATTCTCCCATCATCGACAGTGACCCTCCCTCAGGGCACTTATGACCTAATTTGCTATTCAGTTAGGCGCGGTATTTCATCCATGTCCGCCTACCTCACATCATTTCCCACTGTCTAGTGGAAATAACCTCTCATTTTCCCCTCATTACAGCTCTTCGCTCGCTAATTTCTGCCTTGTTTCGTCTTCGCCCCTCGCTCTCTCGATCGCACTCCCTTTCTTGTCACTCGTCGGCTCTCGAAATATTCTCGCCACTTTCACTAACGTACATCCTGCAATGGGCTGCTGTGGCCTACTTCTCCGCTAACCGCTCCTCGCTTAACGTCCTTAGGTCTCCCGTCTCGCTCTATCGCTCGAACTCGCTCCTATGCTCATCCTCGATAATTCCTCATTTGTCGGCCTATTACACTTGCCTCCTCTAGTTTGAATTGGTTGTTAGGTGCCAAAGGGTTTGAGACTCCCTTAAGTCTTTGCGTTCCTCCTTACTAGCTTGGTAATTTGGAACGATTCAGCCTGACTAGTTCGGCAATGTGGTACAGGTGAGACCCATTTCCTCGGGTATACAGGTATAGTCTGGTTCTTGATNCAGCCTGACTAGTTCGGCAATGTGGTACAGGTGAGACCCATTTCCTCGGGTATACAGGTATAGTCTGGTTCTTGATTCTGTCTCTACAGACTTATCTACGCCCCACCCTTTGGAAGCCAATTAGCTCGAGACGGTAAGATTCGCACACATTGCGAAGCCAATTAAACTTGATGCTACTACCCATATCAGGGTGTGAATTTTAATTCAGGGCGCTACTGTTGTGCGCTAATTTAACTTGATGCTCTTCCCCACCTGTGGCACACAAAGTGGTTCATAGAGTTGGAGATAATTCCTCCAGGCACAGACTATAAGGTGCCTCGAAGGTTGAGGGTATTACAATTATGTAGTCTTTTNCAGCTTGACTAGTTCGGCAATGTGGTACAGGTGAGACCCATTTCCTCGGGTATACAGGTATAGTCTGGTTCTTGATACTGTCTCTACAGACTTATCTACGCCCCACCCTTTGGAAGCCAATTAGCTCGAGACGGTAAGATTCGCACAAATTGCGAAGCCAATTAAACTTGATGCTACTACCCATATCAGGGTGTGAATTTTAATTCAGGGCGCTACTGTTGTGCGCTAATTTAACTTGATGCTCTTCCCCACCTGTGGCACACAAAGTGGTTCATAGGGTTGGAGATAATTCCTCCAGGCACAGACTATAAGGTGCCTCGAAGGTTGAGGGTATTACAATTATGTAGTCTTTTNAGTTGGAGATAATTCCTCCAGGCACAGACTATAAGGTGCCTCGAAGGTTGAGGGTATTACAATTATGTAGTCTTTTGGTGTTTCATTTTCAAGGATGGATATATTGTCTCGAGTTATAGAAAAACATACAGAAACATTTCCGAGGTGTGGTACTCTAATTTGGCTAACTCGTATAAACTGGAGGTAATGTCGTGGTGGAGAGGGGGCTTCTCTGGACAATGAATTGATACTTAACTACTCTGCTGTTGGTGCAGGTATGTGGTCGGCCGTGGAAGAGCTCTGGCGATGTGGGGGGGCTTGGCAAAGGCCCACGTATTGTGCGTCTCCCCTGGACTGCTGTATTGACGTGGCCGAGGGTCANGGGGGGAGGTGTCACCCTTTCCATAGCTTACTCTGTCAGCTATTTCTGCGCGGTGCGTGTCCACATTGTCCCGTACTTTGTCAAGGATGGAGTGGGGGGTGGGGGGTGTTCTCAGCACCCCTTTAAAGCTTTTCAGCTCTTTCTTGGTGCATATATTTTGACTTCAGGCAAAATACACATGACTATCTTGTGATTTTCCAGCTTTCAACAAATCCCACGGGCTTGCTAATATAAGGGGTTTGAAGGGGTGTGGACTACGCCGCAGGACACGTTTAATAGCCGGCACGCGCATCTTTCTTGGCTTGACCTTTCCATGTGGTGGCTGGAATTGACACATGTCTCTCTAAGGCCCTACACTGGTTATTCTTAGGGTAAAAGGGGGGGAGGGTGGTTAGTTTGACAGTGCTGCTCTAATACCCCTAATACATCACACGTCAACCCGCAATGCCAAATATATTTAAAGAATTTTTAACCTCTTTTTTATATTCTCAGGACTTATACAGTTATATAGTTTTACAGAAATAAAAAATTTATACATATATTATTTTAAGTAAAATCAAATTCCTTGATTTACAGAAATATACAAAAAATGTTGGTTAAATAAAAATTATCAGAGATGTACTCTGTTGGCAAAAGTAATAAAACAATAATATAATTAATGTCAGCACATCATGTAAATGAAAAAATTAATTTTAGAATGTTTATTAGTTTCACCGGCCTATGAAAATGGAATGACAGTAAAAGGCTTTCAGGCATGTGGCATAATGCCAATGTATACCAATATTTTTTTAGAAAGTTGACTTTCTTTCGTCTGAAATTACTGGCGGGCCTCTTCCAAATAATATTGACAAACAATCGTCTCCTGTTGGGTTGAAAGTACTTATCATATGAGGTAACTCCTACTTCACAGATCATTCAAAAATTTCAGAAAACTACTGTCACGAACGTTTTCATTATGCATACTGAGTGACCTTGAAAATATTTGTAAAGCGTTTGCTACAGGTAGCTCTACTGACGTAACCTCCAATGTTTGTCTTAGGAATGTGTCCACTTCTCTGAAGTGTTCTGTTTCGTTATAAATATTCAGGCGCTTCCTAAAAGCTAGTCATTCACAAAAGATGTACATATATCCAAAACGGTCTCAAATACTCACATCGTTGCCATACAGTAAAATGCTGTCATTACAAAGTGTAATAAAAAACAGGCCTTACACAAATAAAATGGCTGTCAAATCAACTTTATTAAGTATGAAAGGAAAAGGCGTTAGAATAAAACTAATATCGACCTTAGATGGCAAGAAAGGAATTGCAAGCTATGATGGGGTTGTCTACTTCTGTGGTGGATGTAGTGCAATGCACGAAGAGCCTCCACATGTGGACTGGATTATGTGCAGTGACTGTAGCTCATGGTGAGAGGAACTCTGTACTCATTACATGGGAAAGAGCTTCTTCAATTGTACTATATGCCAATAGGAATCTTACCCCACTGTAATAGGATTCTTGCCTCACATGAATGACATGTTTCCTAATATGCAGTCATGTGTTTTATTTGTATTGTGAGTTTTCAAAAATTAATTAAAGTTTATTTTATTGTAAATAATCATATACAATGGATTTTCGTAGCATATGCATGTGGTTTAACGTGAAATACATCATTGCAACAGACATAATAGACTACTGTTTTCTTAATTGCGGACTCCACATTGCCTTAAGATGTTCCTTTTATAACGTGGTAAAAAGAACATAGGAAAATCATGTATGTTGTGGTTAGGATACCACATATATTTTAATTTTTACATTGCCCGAGTTATAGTCAGCATAGTGCTCAAAGTTTTCAAACCAAACCAGGAAAACTTATTGTAGGCTCTTCACAGTCAAGTGAGCCCTTTTGAATTCAATCTTTGAAAATAACACCACGTTAACCGCATATGTGCAGCACTGCAACCTGGCATCCCGGCACCCAGATAAGTAGCCAAATAATTAAGTACAATAGTTATAGTTATTGATGTTGTACTGCACGTACAATGTTTGAATTTATAGTAAACCGAGTTGATGTTTTTTTGTTCATATATATATATATAAGAACACTAACTAATATTTTAGAAACACATTAAGGTTCCTAATAATGTGACGTTTTCTTTTAACAAACACATAACGAAACTCACTATATCCATGAAATTGCATATATTACACATGTCTCATAAATACACAATAAATAAGAAGTACTGTAAGCGGGGGTCACTTTGTGACAAGGTGTGTGACTTTGCGAAAAGGTGTTTTTCGCTTTTATGAAAATTTTTCTTTCATTCCATAGAGGCTATTTAAAATTTTCAGTGGCAAAATTGGCACAACTGAATATCTGAAACATCCCGTTGAAATAATGGGATTTTTAAATATTATTTTATGTGTCGCAAAGTCACCCCACATTTGTCACAAAGTGACCATTGCTTACGTTATATCATAAGCGTGGCTTTCAAATTGTTTAATTAACCGTGTACAGCTTATAAAAACAAACGGTGTAAGCNAGCTGTGGGGCGCGGGATCCTTTATTTCGGGACACGTTCTCCGCCCTTAATATTTATTGGTGTAGACCGTCGACAGTCTTCGCTAGCGCATGTGTTCTGGCGGCAAAAAAATGCCTGGACGCGGGGAGCGTCACCGAGTTGATGTTTTTTTGTTCATATATATATAAGAACACTAACTAATATTTTAGAAACACATTAAGGTTCCTAATAATGTGACGTTTTCTTTTAACAAACACATAACGAAACTCACTATATCCATGAAATTGCATATATTACACATGTCTCATAAATACACAATAAATAAGAAGTACTGTAAGCGGGGGTCACTTTGTGACAAGGTGTGTGACTTTGCAAAAAGGTGTTTTTCGCTTTTATGAAAATTTTTCTTTCATTCCATAGAGGCTATTTAANCAAAAAGGTGTTTTTCGCTTTTATGAAAATTTTTCTTTCATTCCATAGAGGCTATTTAAAATTTTCAGTGGCAAAATTGGCACAACTGAATATCTGAAACATCCCGTTGAAATAATGGGATTTTTAAATATTATTTTATGTGTAGCAAAGTCACCCCACATTTGTCACAAAGTGACCATTGCCTACGTTATATCATAAGCGTGGCTTTCAAATTGTTTAATTAACCGTGTACAGCTTATAAAAACAAACGGTGTAAGCNCTACGTTATATCATAAGCGTGGCTTTCAAATTGTTTAATTAACCGTGTACAGCTTATAAAAACAAACGGTGTAAGCTTTATTGTCACTATATCGACGCACTTTTCCAATATCACAACTCATTTATATTAATTTCTATTATGTTTACAACTCTGAGTCACCGAATGCATATGTTTAGTGCTTTTGATTATTACAGTAAGCATACGAATGAAGTAATTAAAGCATTTTTCCACGTTTTGTAAGCTATAGTTTCCTTGCCGGACACGCAGCACTCTGTACCCGCTTCCGTAAGCACTAAGCGCTGTTATATTGCGGCCAGAATACTAACTACACGTGAGGTTTCACTTTCTCTTTATTAGAGTCAATTCATTAGAAGGGGGATTGACAAGGGGCAGGGGGCACCGTCCACTCCTGTGGCTCAGAGTCCACTACTATCAGCAAATCTTGTCATCTTCCGCTTTTCTCTATACGAGGGTTGTATGCTAAATACTGGCAACACTGTCGAGAGAAGTGACATAGTCACACCGTTCCTAAGAATACAGAGATGAAACAAACGATTACATCGTGAACTCCAGCTGCATACGCCAGCAGAATTTTGGAATTCCGTATGCCAATCAGCGCCTTGTATCCTACTCATCAGCTGGCAGCCCAGCAAATAGCGAACTTATAGCGTAGCAAATTAGAGAATTGGTGCAGCCACACTAAATGAACCGCGGCCTGAAACATTGTGTACAAAGGTAGGATGGTGACCGTAAATAGAAATTAAGTTTGCTCAGGGACGAAGCACGGACTTACGTAAAGTCTCTGCGGCGCAAATGTCGACATTTCCTGCGGTAAAATCCTAATTGCATATTGCACGACAACGCTTGTTTTCATGTCGTGGGTGAAGGAACTTACTTCTTACGTAGGCATTGCAAGGTGCTGGAACATCCTCCGCATTNGAGGGAAAATCCTAATTGCATATTGCACGACAAAGCTTGTTTTCATGTCGTGGGTGAAGGAACTTACTTCTTACGTAGGCATTGCAAGGTGCTGGAACATCCTCCGTATTCCTCTGATCTGAAACCTTCTGAACTTGACTTGTTTCCATTCGGTCGTAGGAAACCCTCGAAGTCATCAGTGCTCTGAGCATTACAGCTTTCTATCACTATGAAGAAACACAGACTACCTCGCTGAAGGCATCTAACTGTTTCTTCACAGCTGGAAAAAGTTGCCGGACTCCCTTTCTGAGCACATAGAGCGCAATTATGCGTGTGGTTTCAATATACTTATATACGTTTATTGACACAATTTAACTTAAAATCCTCGTACAGCGACCCCGAGTAATATCTTATTTGTAAATTATTCAGATTTCAACGTAAAAGATCGCTTTTTCAGCTGTAGCATGAGGCTACACTAAATATATATTAATAACATCAAAATGGCTGCGTTTATTCAGCCTTTCCTACGATTAAAATAATCACTTTGGTGTAACAACATTTTGTAGAAATTTTGCATTGACATCGTGGGCACCTGAGTTATTTATGTACAGTGTCCATTCAGCTTGTCGGTCGAACAATAATAATTTTTCTTGGTTGTCAACTAAAACAATTGTGTTAAAAATAAAATATACCTAAACGAATTTGAACATAATTATTTGCAGTTTACTACCATGACACTCAGCATACACACTGGTGTATGATAATGAATGTCATTCGCAACGCGTCCACAAGTTGGGACACGCTAGTTGCTCGTCACACTGACAAGGAATACTTCACTTCCCGCAACAGTTAACCCGATGTTATCGCTGTTTGCGCAACATCAGGCGGCCAGCCAACTCCTGAGCAAGCACATGTGAAATACCGCGACGATATTTGCGCCTGTGTATGGGTCCATTCCATCGCAGGTAATTATGAGGAAATATACCTGATGCTTGTAAGTTTTCCGAGCCTGAAGAACCTTTTTATATTTTTAGTGAAGCCTGCCTTTCATTTTCGTATTGGGGAAACGTGGCGGGCTTTGCCCTTGGTAGGTGGAATCTCTTGGGATACAAGTTATGTACGACTAAACTGTCTGCGGATAGTTACGTGAAGAGCCTTCTAGGAGAGGTGTGGGTTATGTGACACAGCAACTCGCGACCGTAGAAGCATCGTCCGGCACGATTGTTCGGCTGTCCGAGTTACGTCGTACGTCTTACTTCATAACTTATACGTCAAGATTTAACCGCGTATTAACACTTTCAGGTATTTCTCAGGAGGTTTATTTAATGATGTGCACTGTACACAGCAGAAAACAGCATCCACTAAAGAAAGAACCTCACATGTGGGAGACATCATTCGCTATGATTACATTCCTGATTCTTATTAAAAGCTGGTTCCAATAACTGCAAACACAAAACAAGTTTTTATTGATTCTGATACATGAGAATGGTTTGTACGGCTATTTTCACAGTTCATAACAAAACCCATATTCGTTACAGCGCCTGACTTATATCTCTATCTCGGCCTGAATGAGTTAAGACAGGTACATCATTGCAGGGACATGTACGAGAGGCATTATACAATCTAGCGATGAACAAATTTTCGCACAGTACAGTTGGAGGGACGAGTGATGTAACAGGATTTTCTGAGTCGACTACCAACCAAAATTCGGCGGAAAGGAAATTAAATAGGAACATCGTTTTTAAATTTATACAGTTAAATATTTAAAAAAATAATATAAGAATATAACTCAATCACAAATATGTATTGTGTTGGTGCTTTATGGAGAAGACTTCACATACTTGTCAACACTGAAAAGGTTAAAAAGAGCTTTACGAGGAGATTGCGATTATAATATTAAATACGACAATTTTTCTTTAAACGATAAAAATTTATATTTCTCAAATTTGCTTATACATTTTTTGTCATATTTTTAATGATACAAGTTACCATGCTTTCCAAGTGAACAAAAAAGCCAAAGGCGTATTTACTGAAACAAGAAATTAGANCATAACAAAACCCATATTCGTTACAGCGCCTGACTTATATCTCTATCTCGGCCTGAATGAGTTAAGACAGGTACATAATTGCAGGGACATGTACGAGAGGCATTATACAATCTAGCGATGAACAAATTTTCGCACAGTACAGTTGGAGGGACGAGTGATGTAACAGGATTTTCTGAGTCGACTAGCAACCAAAATTCGGTGGAAAGGAAATTAAATAGGAACATCGTTTTTAAATTTATACAGTTAAATATTAAAAAAAATTATATAAGAATATAACTCAATCACAAATATGTATTGTGTTGGTGCTTTATGGAGAAGACTTCACATACTTGTCAACACTGAAAAGGTTAAAAAGAACTTTACGAGGAGATTGCGATTATAATATTAAATACGACAATTTTTCTTTAAACGATAAAAATTTATATTTCTCAAATTTGCTTATACATTTTTTGTCATATTTTTAATGATACAAGTTACCATGCTTTCCAAGTGAACAAAAAAGCCAAAGGCGTATTTACTGAAACAAGAAATTAGACACTGGCTGACAAATTCAATTTAAAGTTCTCCACAGCAATGATAGAGACAAATTTTGTTATTTAAAAAAAAATTCACCTTTAACAAAACAATTAAAATAGAACAATAATTTAAACATTTTGGTAATTACTTAATTTGCCTGCCAAAATATAAGGCGCATGTAAATATAGGTGAATTGATATGAGCGTATATTAGAAATGAACTCCACGAGAAAATGTTTACATCCCTGGTTGAGGAAAATAAATTATCAGGAGTTGTTTGTTAGCAAAGTATTGGACAAACGGGAACAATGTTGTAAACATCCGAAGAACATTGAACAGGAATATGTGAAGAGCGACGATATAATGGACAATTAAATAGAAGCAATGATAATCAATGCTAGATGTTTAACCAAAGAAGACTCGACAAGTGACAAAATCTCTAAATCGGAATAGGTGTAAATGTTTGTTTTACAACATTCTTTTATAAATTTTAAATATTAATTAAGAATTGTTTAGTATGGTGGTTATACTCCCCATCAGAAAATATGTTTAATTTACACAAAGGAGTACATTTAAATATTATATTTTTGTATGTGTAAGTGCAAAAAACGACAGATTGTAATTTTACGCAAATGTGCATAAGTACATAAAAAACTACCCGTTGCTGTTAAAAATACGCACATGTATGGATATTATAATAATAGCAAGCCTGTTAAATGACACACGCTAATCTATATATAAAATAGAACAACATAATGTATTATTTGAACAACATCACCGTATTAACACTTAGAGACATTGAAATAGTACATGTTTCAGGGTGCAATTATTCAAACAACACACATGTGTAAATTTACAACAACAAATTAAGAGAAATCGCGAAAATAAGTATGTAAATTTCCGTGTGAATGTGTTTGGTAAATTTACATTTTAGCATTACTGTAAAAATGTGTTAAAATCTGAATGTTCAGTATGTCTGTAAAATATAGTGTTAAACAATTTATAAGAAAAATTTTAACTTTAAATGTAAATGTACACATTCAGATTAAATAGGATGCAAACACAACAGTGAGTCAGTTAGGACAGCAGCGATATTCTGTGAGTTAACACCAACAGTGTATGAGCCACTCTACATCAGACGTATAAAATAATTAGGAGTAAATACATTAATATAGTATGCCACACAGTAAAAAGCTGAAACAATCATTTTCTTTTACTTCACAGTGTTAAGCCACAAATAAGTTTTTAATAATTTTATTTAGACTATATCATTATAAAAAAATGTTATAACTACAGTACTTTTACGAAGAGGTGGCATTTATTTGAAAAAGTTCTGAGTTTTTGTTTTAAAATTACCATTACACTAATTTTTGGTGTAGACTAAGTTGAACATTATTTATAACTTCCTGATGCACAAATGGATTCCGTCATGCTCTAATTGAAAACTCACAAAATGCAAAACGCAAAATACAAATATAGTAATCCAAAGTAAGACGAACAAGGTCTCAGTGGAAATTATCTCATAGTAATTTTAATATAATATTAATTTCCTATTCTCGCAGATAAAGTATGTAGAAATAAAACTGTTTTAATAACATGATCAGGATAAAAGAGAGTACCAATCCTGTACCTTTTGAATTGATCCCCAAGCGCATCTCTTTTATTTAATGACTGCGGAAAGGATAAAGCTCAGTCACCTGACGTTTCTAGGATTTGCTTTTTTACTTGAATAATCTAGCGGAAACAATTGTAGAAGAGAAATAAAATTAGTTTACGAACGACTGGCGGAATCAGGAAACATCATGAAACGTCCTCCGCAATTATTAAAATTATGATCGTATCATACCATGAGTGTTTTTTTAGTGTAGTGGTTAGGTTGGGTGGTAAATTATGAAAGTTCGTGAGGTCGAACAATAACTAATGCTTGGAATGTTCATAAACAAAAGTTACCCCGAAAAAGTGAAATAATTAATGCCAAAATGTTTGAGAAAGGAGTGTATGTTAGAATTTGTGCATACGTTTTTTCAAAATATTTATTTCAACAATTACGTCCGTACAATTACGACATGCCCTGTTAATCTACAATCTCGTCAAGCATTTGTACATCTTCACAAAAAGCCAATAATAACATGGATTTTGTAGTGTATTTGCGACAGCATTTTGTGTGAATTCACTTCTACCACTTACACGTTGTTTTACGCAAATATCATGATAAATATACACCCTCCTTAACAAGGTGAAANGAGTTAACACCAACAGTGTATGAGCCACTCTACATCAGACGTATAAAATAATTAGGAGTAAATACATTAATATAGTGTGCCACACAGTAAATAGCTGAAACAATCATTTTCTTTTACTTCACAGTGTTAAGCCACAAATTAGTTTTTAATAATTTTATTTAGACTATATCATTATAAAAAAATTTTATAACTACAGTACTTTTACGAAGAGGTGGCATTTATTTGAAAAAGTTCTGAGTTTTTGTTTTAAAATTACCATTACACTAATTTTTGGTGTAGACTAAGTTGAACATTATTTATAACTTCCTGATGCACAAATGAATTCCGTCATGCTCCAATTGAAAACTCACAAAATGCAAAACGCAAAATACAAATATAGTAATCCAAAGTAAGACGAACAAGGTCTCAGTGGAAATTATCTCATAGTAATTTTAATATAATATTAATTTCCTATTCTCGCAGATAAAGTATGTAGAAATAAAACTGTTTTAATAACATGATCAGGATAAAAGAGAGTACCAATCCTGTACCTTTTGAATTGATCCCCAAGCGCATCTCTTTTATTTAATGACTGCGGAAAGGATAAAGCTCAGTCACCTGACGTTTCTAGGATTTGCTTTTTTACTTGAATAATCTAGCGGAAACAATTGTAGAAGAGAAATAAAATTAGTTTACGAACGACTGGCGGAATCAGGAAACATCATGAAACGTCCTCCGCAATTATTAAAATTATGATCGTATCATACCATGAGTGTTTTTTTAGTGTAGTGGTTAGGTTGGGTGGTAAATTATGAAAGTTCGTGAGGTCGAACAATAACTAATGCTTGGAATGTTCATAAACAAAAGTTACCCCGAAAAAGTGAAATAATTAATGCCAAAATGTTTGAGAAAGGAGTGTATGTTAGAATTTGTGCATACGTTTTTTCAAAATATTTATTTCAACAATTACGTCCGTACAATTACGACATGCCCTGTTAATCTACAATCTCGTCAAGCATTTGTACATGTTCACAAAAAGCCAATAATAACATGGATTTTGTAGTGTATTTGCGACAGCATTTTGTGTAAATTCACTTCTACCACTTACACGTTGTTTTACGCAAATATCATGATAAATATACACCCTCCTTAACAAGGTGAAATACTTCTTTGGTAAGAGAAGATACTGATGCCGCTTACATTCAAAGTAAAACTAAATTTTTTTTAGTGACTTATTTTATTATTTAAAAAAATTTTCATAGTATGATTATGTTGTCCTTTTTAGTCGATATTTTAGTGGGTGTATTAGTTATTTACTTTTTCCCCGCCCTGACTTAAATGTATAGTAGGTGGATAGATCATAAGTGCAATCCCGTTGCCTATACATTTTTTAGCAACGCCATAATCTGAGCTCGAAATAATCACCCTTGCGGCGCTTTTGTATTTACGCTCGTATCATCAAAGTTTGTAAACCGATTGTGACACAAAGAGCAACTCAAGAAATGAGTATTGTACTTCAGTTTTTCTTTATTCAGTTACCATGAGAAAGACGGGAAACACGTGCAATTTAATGTATATCCGATTGTCAAAGCCAACCGATTTGAAATACAGTTACATGATGAATGCGTAAAGAAATAAAATCCACTAGTTGCACTGCTACTTGTTTAGAATGATCTCGAACACCGGAGAACGATACACCCTCTCTCCAGTCTTGCCGCTACAGGAGGATACAGTACGTGCGCAGAGCGGGAACAAGGACCGATCTCACTGTCCGAATGTTCCATTTCTCTTCCTGCTACCATTTACCATACAATGAAAATAATTGTTGTTTGGAACACTTCGCATTTAATAGGTGTTGTAGTTTATTTGCAGTCACTTGACTAAAATGTTTATAAGAATTATAAGTAATTGATTACAGTCATGAAGGCGCAATACGGTATGATCGTGGAGACTTGACACAACTTTGCTAACTATAAAAATTAATTCCATTAAAAATGATATTTCCGTGAAAATGAAAGGATATTCACAGCTTTTCCCTTTGCAAACCATCTGCTCCATAGCGTTTCGTTTGAAAATGGCATTTTAAAAATTGGAATATTTTCCAATTATGAAAGATAATTTATTTTCTGTTGTCATAAACTTTACATTATATTTAAATACTTATTCTTCAAAGTCAAATTAGATGGAAAATGCTTGCGGGAGTTTTTTGTTGTCATTATTATTACCATAATCAATTTGAGATCATAGTGGGTATTGAATAGTTTAAGGAATTCAGAATGACATAAAGCAAAAATTTTCACTGATGCAGTGTGACATTTTCGTACAACGATCAGTCGTACATACAGACATAACATGCAAATGGACAGCGTAGATAGCAAACTATATGTATGATCACCAACTGCTATAAATGTTTGCTTGAAATAAAAGTCGTGTTAGGCATTACTGTAATTATCAAGGTTAAGTTCATCCCATATATGCAGGTACCATAAAATTTCGCGAAATATCTCACAACATACGCATTTTACCACGATGTTATCTGCTAGGTAGAGGGTAAAAAGTTAAAAGTTTGTTGTTTCTGTTGGATTTTTTTTTTATGTTTCATCTGAATACAGGATATCTCGCCACTCCTTTGCTCCAGGGAGAAATGTCACAGAGTAACAAATGATTAATTATTTTTTAAGAAAAATTTTTCTATCTCGCGAATATAGGTGCTACAGTTAAATATAGCTGTTGATAATAGGTTCAGCAGTTTGTGGCTACATATTTATATATACTGTACCCTATCATTTTTGATAGCTATTCTAAATATCAGCAATCCTTCTCATTTTGTATCACTTCGCCATAAGTAACAATTACAGAGCCAAGGGTCTGAAGAATGCATTCGTGCGTTAGTCAAGCGAAAACGTGAAATTCCTAGCGACATCGATATATCGCTAATATACCAGTTCTTAATATAATGTGTATGAACAAAGAAAATACCAACTTTATTTGTAATAAATGTAAAAACTACTCTCACAGTACGTCAATACTTGGTAGTATTTTGTGTCTCGCCGCCAACAGAGTTGGGAGCTTGCATGCCAGCGTGTGTGGGAGCATATACGCAGTTAATAGGCAGTGACTTTTGTTCAAACGTTGATTTCAGACGTGCTCATCACTCTAAGAAATTATTTGAATAGTTACCATACCAAAGCATACGAATAGTGAGAAAGTGCGAATGGCTAATTATTTCTCCACACAGCCATGGTACTGTTCCTACATTCCCCAACCTTGTATAGTAACGACGCTCTGCATTCCTATATTTGAGGTCTCACACGTGGTATCATTTCCATAGAGTGTATAGGTAAAAACTTCCAGTAGAGTTTAGGAAGTTTACCAGGGAATTATTTACAGTGCACTTTAGGACGAACAACCTATAGAAATCATACTGTGTGTTATGTTCCTCTGTGTGACTCTATACGCTATCTACCCTCAGCGTAGCGCAATGTTTCTGCTTCAGGGTAAACATTACCTCAAACAGACATTTATTGTTATTGCGATTTCTTTATTGCAACATAAACAACTATAATTGTATTTTTTAAATATGGTAGTCACCTGTGTAACGTTTCCCTTAAACACGGTTTCAGGGTATCATGTTTGTTTTTTTGTCACTTCTCTGCTGATTTTAAGTGTAAATTAGTTTGGGGTTACTTTACCAATTAAGAGTTACAATGTAATGCACATTTTGGTTTATAACAAATTATTAACAACATTGATGGATACCTAAATGTAAATATTTTCTTTGTTAGGAACGTGGTAGTTAGAAGGTATTCTTCGAGCCTTCATTTAAAATAAAATAAGGCAGGTTGTACTAAGTGACCCTGATGATACAAAGTTACTTCAAATGGCTGTACGTTTATTTACAACACGCTTCTAAAAGTATTCCCAGTTTTACAAAATCTTTACTTTTATGAGAGTATAACTCGAATTTATAATATGCGTACTGACAGCTTTCGTCCAAAAAAAGTTACTATATAAAAATAGTATCATGAACAATATGATTGATTTAACTAAAGATATCCAATGAAACAATACACAAATATGGACAAAAATTAATTTAATTAAGTTCTTAAACATTTAGCATTACATGCACTTATGCGGAACATTTAATGACAAACAGCTACATATTTACTTTAAGTCAAAAGATCAAAACAGGGTACTCACTAATGTTTATGTATAAACGCATTATTTACGAATCCTCAACAAGGGTTCGACGTTTGCCTCTCGTACAGAACAGGAATAACTTTTTCAGGTTCCAAACTGCGAACATGTGAGTTATTACAAAGATTCAAAATAATAATGNTACCTCAAACAGACATTTATTGTTATTGCGATTTCTTTATTGCAACATAAACAACTATAATTGTATTTTTTAAATACGGTAGTCACTTGTGTAACGTTTCCCTTAAACACGGTTTCAGGGTTTCATGTTTGTTTTTTTGTCACTTCTCTGCTGATTTTAAGTGTAAATTAGTTTGGGGTTACTTTACCAATTAACAGTTACAATGCAATGCACATTTTGGTTTATAACAAATTATTAACAACATTGATGGATACCTAAATGTAAATATTTTCTTTGTTAGGAACGTGGTAGTTAGAAGGTATTCTTCGAGCCTTCATTTAAAATAAAATAAGGCAGGCTGTACTAAGTGACCCTGATGATACAAAGATACTTCAAATGGCTGTACGTTGATTTACAACACGCTTCTAAAAGTATTCCCAGTTTTACAAAATCTTTACTTTTATGAGAGTATAACTCGAATTTATAATATGCGTACTGACAGCTTTCGTCCAAAAAAAGTTACTATACAAAAATAGTATCATGAACAATATGATTGATTTAACTAAAGATATCCAATGAAACAATACACAAATATGGACAAAAATTAATTTAATTAAGTTCTTAAACATTGAGCATTACATGCACTTATGCGGAACATTTAATGACAAACAGTTACATATTTACTTTAAGTCAAAAGATCAAAACAGGGTACTCACTAATGTTTATGTATAAACACATTATTTACGAATCCTCAACAAGGGTTCGACGTTTGCCTCTCTTACAGAACAGGAATAACTTTTTCAGGTTCCAAACTGCGAACATGTGAGTTATTACAAAGATTCAAAATAATAATGNGTACAGAACAGGAATAACTTTTTCAGGTTCCAAACTGCGAACATGTGAGTTATTACAAAGATTCAAAATAATAATGAACATGTGTTCTATAAAAAACATAAAATGAATGTAAACTATTAAATTTCAATTAAGAAGGGACATAACATAAAACAAATTGCGCACACTTAAAAAAAAATTTTGCCTTGGTAGAAGCATCATTGTTTTAAACGTGTATACTTACTCAAGACTTTTGGTATAAAATATCTACATAGGAAGAAATGTATGACATATCACACGGACGTTAGAGAAGCGTACAAAAGAGCCAGTTCCTTACAACGTCAAATATTTAAAGATTTTATTACATTTCATCTCTTTTGATATTTCGCCCAAGTTATTTTCTTCCCAAATTACTTGATTTCAATGCCTGGAAGCAGATTTTCGTAGATTTTTGTGGGTGGGTATTCATTCTGTTGTTAAAAATATTTTATTCCCCTTAAATACGAAAATTAATCTAAAAATTTGTATTATCCAGAATAAAGTTGACGTGAATTTAATTTTCCATTTTCAACAGAGACAATCCTTCTCCTGGTAAGGTTTTTTCTTGTCTCTAAATTATTGAGAAAATACAAATATTATACTTTTTTAGTTGGAGTGTCTCCATTTAAAAGGAAATTTTCTTAAAACTGAATGAATTTATTTGTAAGAACTTATAGAAAATTTTGTAATAATTTCCCATATTATGGTGTTACCACCACAATTTAACAATTTAAAATGTAGTTTTTATATTCCAGTAAGTTACACTTCTTTCCAACTAAATACCGTGAAAAAAGTATAGTGCATACTACTGAATTTCGTAATTTAAACTGAAAATTTCCTTAGCGAACAGACAAATTTTTACAAACCACGGATTTACTAAATTATTTAACTAATTTTTCAAATTCTGGAGTTTCATGGGTAATTCCGCAAAAATTACCTCAAAACTGCGTTCCTAGTTTGCATGATCACATTACTATGTTCAGATGATCTACCGCCATGTGTTCGTTTCTTATCGGGTATCACGGAAGGCTTTCACGTGGTTCAAATAATGGCGCCTCGATAGTTCTTTGCTATTAAGGCGTACTCTAATATGCAATAAGTCCTATTTCTTAACGTATATGTGAGATAAAAGGGTGTCTATGAAACAACATATCTATTTTTTACAAGAATGTGTCTATTTTCGTGGCATTGGAGAAAAGGAATAAAGGAAACTTTGATCTCTATTACGAGCATGTAACCTGAACATCTAACGTGAATTTTGTACTCATTTATTCGCAAAACCGTCGTCTGGGTTGATATTTTTTTTCCGCTTCTGTAAGACTATTGGTCGGACTTGCACTGTACCCGCCTAAAATATGTACCGTTCACTTCTAGCTTCCAACAAATTAACTGAAGAGTTGGTTGTATTCAATGTAAAATGCAGAAACATTGAGAATATAATATGACGCGATATCCGGTATGTTGAATGTGCATATTGTCAAACAATTTTCTTTTGTTACACATTTATATTAGTTGTATTTTAATAACAGACCTATTGTTAAAATGTATGCAATATTACACCTCCCACAAAACATATTAATTTTAAAATTGCATAAATAAATCAACTCTTGGCCAGAGACTTCAAAGAGTTAAAAATGAGAGTTTTATACGTAGTAAATTAGTTAATTTGGTTATACAAGCTACATAATATTAGTAACAATATATTAAATAATAGCTACAAACATTTACTAATTACCGCATTAATAGGAAATTGTATTCGAACTCATGACCACTTACGTGGAATCCAAGCTTGTTGATATATAGACTTCAATACTTCTGACACACACTGTTTATGTAAGGAGATAACTTTACTAAGTGACGGTGTATTATGAAAGTTTTTGGAGTGTTAATATATTGTATTTATGAATGACTATGTTTGTACCATACGATGATACAGCAAGTTGCATGGTGAAAAGTTTACATATGTTAATTCCTTCATTAGCAAATCTGAGTTCCACAGTGTATTAAAAGTAAGCTGAAAACCAACTTAAACGAAGGGTAGCATTACTACCACTCAACAAAATGAGTTTAATAATATGGCACTTGTTTTTAAGGATAAAGTTACTGTGTAGATATTTTCAGACAAAAATGTACGTCTAAACAAGGCATGATTGACGGTTAGAATATCGTCAACTGTAATTATCTCATTTCTGAAGAGAGAGACTAGAACAATAAACACTGTTCATCACTATACCTCTTATGAATTATATAAACACTGTTCATCACTTTACCTCTAATGCATTATATAAACATTTTTCATCACTTTACCTCAAATGCATTAAATAAACACTTTTCTTCACTTTACCTCTATTGCATTATGTAAACACTGTTCATCACTTTACTTCTAATGCATTATTTCAACACTGTACATCACTTTACTTCTAATGCGTTATATAAACACTTTTCTTCTTACCTCTATTGCATTATGTAAACACTGTTCATCACTTTACTTCTAATGCATTATTTCAACACTGTTCATTACTTTACTTCTAATGCGTTATATAAACACTTTTCTTCTTACCTCTATTGCATTATGTAAACACTGTTCATCACTTTACTTCTAATGCATTATGTTAACACTGTTCATCACTTTACTTCTGATGAATTATATAAACACTGCGATGTGAAGTAGTTGAGTTATGATCGCGGCCTTCACTAAACACATACGCTTCCGCTGAGTTGTCTCAAATTACCGCTGCCTTTATCTGTGCACTGTGTATTTGGTGTTTGCATGGATTTTTTTTTTTACCCAGTCAAGATTTATATAAAAATTGTTCATGCTTTGCGTCATCTCGCATAATATTTAAGGAGCAATCTTTGAAGCCAACTTTTGGCAAGAACAGAAAACTCTTGTACTGTCCATTTGAATTTTCCTGAAACTCATCCTATCAATGCACGTATGTGTCAACTAATATCAATTCGTACCTTAAAAATCCTAAATAAAGATTATGACACTTTTGTTAACAATTTCTTTATATTCGTGCATTTGCATTCGTCTTCAAGGGCACACAATTTTACACGCTCCCTGGCGGCATATTTGCCTATCAGGCTTAGACTTACATGTTTTGTATCAATGTTCTCAGGAAACGTACCACAGTCAATTAGTAGTCGCCGTGGTTTGAGAAAACTTCACTACTGGATTAAATTTCATGGAACTTGCGCATTCGAGTATTTTATTTCCATTGTCGGCTCAAAATTATATCAACTCACTACCTTATAGGAAATCAGTTGGCATCTGTGTTGTATCTGTATCAAAACATAACTCAAAAGGACAGGAACACTGCCTAATAATAAGATTTTTTTAAATTGTGTTACATTAGTTAGAAATTGCTCAGATTTAGAGGAAAGTGATGCGTGACACGTGTTTACAGTTTACAATCTGAAAGCTAAATCATTCTCTTACAAATTTTTGTCACAGTTTTACTAAATAGAACTCTTCTTCCACTCACACCCCTGTTTTATTCATTTAATATTTAGAATCCAGAAAACCGTACAGCAAATTTTTTCAGAATAGTAAACTGTGAACCGCCACTTTATAATATATTTTGGAATGTAGCCATATTCCTTCGTGTTTACATTCTTGGCAAAAAGTTTGTGTAGCTTTTCCTTTGAAATAAAAATTCTATCAGCGTTTTGTGCTACACTGTCAATATTTTCACTCTTCAAGAACGACAAACGTGTGTTTATATTGCCGCAGCTTGTTTCACATTTGAGGTAAAACACTGCTATGGTAAGATGGCGCGAGCGGCAATACTATTTTTACTTTCCCGGCGCCACGTAACAAAAACCAACCTGCAATTCACTTCAGTTTTAAAAATGCGCAGCCCAGACGTGTTATCTGACCAGCTAAGTTTATTTATTTTGCTCTTCTCCTTCCTTCGCTATGCAAACTGCCAATGTTTTCGCAAGCTTCTCATGTGTGTTGCACATCACTCAAAATTTTCGTAATATAATAGTGTACACAAATTCTCTCACTCTGTATGACTGAGGCGAGTTGTGTATATCTAAAATGTTTACTCGGCAATTCATGAAAAAGGATGTTGCAAATTAAAACAGCATTTGTTATCACACTGAATATCGGTTAAAACTTGTTTGTATTTCAGATAAACATCTCGAATGCTGTCCGGAAATATAAAATTCCCTTTATTAAAAACATGTGTTGCATGCTTCTTAATTTCAGGATAGCTTTTTACTTCTGTTGGCAACTGTATTAAAAAGTCAAGATTCTGTAGATCAGATGAGAATAACATAACACTATAAACCTACAAATGATTACCATTTAACAATGTTTATTATATTTCCTGTTACTGTAGTTAACATTAACTGCACACACTTGCATATGGTTCCTTGACATAACCAAAATCTGCTGAACTTGTATTTTAATTAGACAAAGATTACTCGAAAGGCATGCGAATGAGGTTCAAAATATTCTTTGTGCTGCGTTAAACATCTCACTTGCTTCCAGCTTTCCCAAGAATGTTTTGCTGGTAGTATATTCAGTGAAACTCAGTGTGTCCCATGCAATTGTTAATCCATCACTATTCGGGAATGTCACACAGTCTTCAAGACGATATTATGCCAGTATTTCTCTAAGGTGATAACTGCTGATGAGTTGTAGGTCCCAACCGGTGCTCACGTTTTATCCGACGGTGAATGTCCACGAAGAGCCCGTCATTAATTAATGTAAATATCTAAGCTTCTGGAAATAGAAATAATGTAATGTGTTCTGCAGAAAGAACGGCTGAGTCGAGACTCCAGTAACTCCAACGAAGTTGTCTCACCAGCGATGAAACTGAGCTAGGAATGGCCAGGTTCTGGAACTCGGGTGCAACCGAGTTGTGTATAGGCTGTTCACAATAAACTGAGCACTTTCGAAAGCCCTGCTTCGGATCTACTTCTCTGATTACATTGTACAGATCCAGCGTATGTCAATGTAGCATGGCCACGGGGCTGATCACTTTATTCATGTGGCGGTAAAGGTAAACTGCGAAGTTATTAGAAAAGTAAACGTTGTACAGATTTTCTCATTTTCACTCAAAAAATTATTTTAAAACAGGAACAAAACGTAATAATGTCAGTATCCGCAAATGTTTACCACACACTTCATATTGAACGTAAAGAGATGTGACTACTTTCCCTCTGGCCTTACTTACTTTACTGAGCTAATGCCAGGCTNGACTTCATATTGAACGTAAAGAGATGTGACTACTTTCCCTCTGGCCTTACTTACTTTACTGAGCTAATGCCAGGCTTCGTGCCCGTTATAATATATGAAAATAGGGACTGTGAAATTGTTCTAAGGTTGATTTGAAAAGTGCTGATTTGACTGCGAACAGCCTTGATGTAGTGTGCGGTCGGCTGGAGGGGCCTCGGCGTGCTCACTACGTCGACACGGCAACTAGGCGTCTCCGTCTGTAGCTGAGCGGCGAGCATATCACCGCCGCAGGTTGGCAGCCCGGCAGCAAGGTGGGACTTGCAGGCGTGCGTCGTCCTGGTGCGCCGCCCCAGGGTCCCGGGAGACGCGCGTCTCAGGACAGCACTGCTGCCAACATCGCGCACACCAGCAGTGCGCACGAGTAGCTCATGCGTATACCTCCGCCGTGCTGCATGGCGGCCGGGTGCTCCCCTGCAACCATCACAGTACATCCCTCCTCAGCTGTCCGAGGCACTCACTCTATCACTATAGTCCATTCACGGTTACTTTTAACTTTTATGAAACCCTGCTAAAGTTATACTTCCATAATATACTTCCGCCCCATCTATTAAATTACACCAAAAGGAAATCGCACCGCATTCGTGCGCACTCACTCTAATAACGTTTTGTATAGGAACTATTTCTTACCAGGCATTACCAACACACCTATTACCTCAGGGTTTATATTTATATAAGTTATTAATAAAATATTGAAATTTCTAAGTTACAGTTTAATTTAATAAGACACGTATTNCGGTTTATATTTATATAAGTTATTAATAAAATATTGAAATTTCTAAGTTACAGTTTAATTTAATAAGACACGTATTTTTATGTTAACACAACTACGGAAAACGTGTGATACGTAACATATTTAGGAAATAACAAAACACCTAACACACGGGGAGATTTTTGAAAGGTATTATGAAAATAGTGTGAAGAAACCGCGAATAGACTATAGCCCACAATATATAACACTGACACATCGGAATAGGACTATATACTACAACGCATTTTGTGAAAATGTTGTTTGCGGGAATACCCCAGTAAATGCTCTGCGAATACGACTTGTGACTTAAAATCGTAAAAACCAATTATTTAAGACCACATAATGTTAAGTGTATTTAAATAAGAAAACAAATCACCAAACGATAAATACAAGACGCATATTTNATTTAAGACCACATAATGTTAAGTGTATTTAAATAAGAAAACAAATCACCAAACGATAAATACAAGACGCATATTTAGAACTTTCGTTAGCAGTTTCATCATAAGGTATGAGTAAAGTACAACCCTATGTGTCTGTAGTTATATCGGTGGAATTTCATCACAAGTAATGAAGTTTCACTGACAGAGATATACTTATTTTTCACATTTCATCACAATGAGGGGGAATGCAGCAAGCCAGTTCAGCAACTTTCGAGTAGGAGCGAAAAGGCGCTATGTGCCCTTTCACTCCTACGCGTAGCTGACAGGCTCATTAAAGAATGAATCAACGTGAATCACCATGTGGCACAAGTGCTAACCGGCCATGGAAAATACAAGGCACAATTACATGGATTCAACCTGTATGAATTGCCAATGTGTGTAGTGTGTGATCAAACAGACACTGTGCGACATGTTGATGAATGTGATAAGATCGACGGCATCAGGATCAAAACGAAGGAACTGCTGTCATAGAACAATATTGCAGAAATTGACAAGACAAATCCACAGACGGCAGGACACTGCGAAGATATTCCTAAGCTTCGTCCGAGGTATGGGCAGAAGAATCCAAGAATTCTATGTCTGGCACGAGGGCAAAGAGCAAACGGATAGCTCGCACAGTGCGGAATATCAAGTATAACAGGATTGCTGAGTCAAGATGGCCTTTAACGGTAGCAGAAGCACGAGAGTTCTTTACTAGACGATAGCAAGTGTACCACGTGAAATGCTNGTAGCAGAAGCACGAGAGTTCTTTACTAGACGATAGCAAGTGTAGCACGTGAAATGCTATTCTTTGTTTAGTATTTGAGGTGACTAGGACAAGACAGATACGGGATGTTCAACAAGGATGTTCACCTGGATTAAGGTCAACAGCGACCTCTTTCCTAATCAAGACCTGTGGTGTCGAGTGAGACGAGGTGTAGATGGGACACTGGCACTATACTTGTAACAGCAGGAAGAAGAGGTCATTTGGGGAGAAGTGGTGCCACCCGAAGAAANGATGGGACACTGGCACTATACTTGTAACAGCAGGAAGAAGAGGTCATTTGGGGAGAAGTGGTGCCACCCGAAGAAATAACTCAAACAAGAGACCAGAGATTGGTGACAGCGGATTGAGCACCCTTCTACAACATGGCGGAGAAGGGGGAACATATCAGAAAACTAGAGGAGATACCAATACTGTCAGCTAACATTGCTACAATAATAAGACAAACTGATGGAGGCAACAGGAAGAACTAGAAAATCTTTTTAAAGTTACCGTCCTGAAAATATATATAATGTTTGACCAGGAAGAAGCCAGGAAATAGGTGATCAAAAGCTATGCGAGACATACTTTTGATTACTCTAAGTATTTTACCGGTAACAATGTTGTAAGGTATTAATGGCGGTAATACCGAAGGAGCAAGGAACATCTACTCCTTCAGCGGGACTGGGCCATGGGAGCCGTGCAGGTAATGGTTAAACTTGACTCATTCCCCCCGCCGAGCTCGGAAATAAAGGGGAAGCTGGAGAAAGTATGGTTGGAAATTGCATGGAAACGCAACTGAATGAGAAACACAGACCAAGGACAGACTGGTGAAAAGAGCCATAATGAAAACATCGGATGATGACTCATTGTGAGAGCCAACTCCCACAGTGATCAAGAAAATGTATAGAAGAGAATATCCCAGGATAGTGGTCTTATGTCTTACCCGTATCGGGAACAGTAACATGAGGGGAGGAAGGAGCGGCCCATGTGGGGCGCTCACTGGTAGCTGTCTGTCATTTGGAATTAATTTAATGACTGTAAACAATATATATACAGTGACAAGCACTATAATAAAAGTTAAGATTCAGATCAATAATTGTGCGCAATGTACATAACAAAAGTAAAATTTAATACAGGTAGTTAAAAATTGTAACTTATATCTGTGTGATTATTTATAGCATTGTTAATTAATTTAAATTCAGGTTTACTTCTTATATTTTTACTAAGACCACCATTATTCACGAATTCGGATACGCCCTTGGAATCTTTTAACACTGGTGTCAGAAGTGTTATGGAGGCATTCAATTGTAAATTAAGTTAGGAAATATGCAAGTGATTGTTATTATAAAAACGAAGAAATTAATTGTAACAACTTCAGTCTGAATATTAAAACTGTATTTTAAAATTATCGCAGTGAATGATAACTACAAAAATGTCTGCACTATTCAGCACGATAAGATACTTTGCGAGAATGAATTGAGAGGCGAAGTAGCAAAATGAGCGCAAGTACAAATAGTTTCAGGAAAGATTAAAATAGCCAAATTATTATAATAATAACAAGTTAACAGATGTGAGCGAATTATTAAAAATAAAAGTGGACACAGTCAGAAATGTAGATAAAAAGATAGAAGGTTTTGGCTAATTAGTGAATATGAGAAGTGATTGTGTGGAAAAAAATTCACAGTGTAATTGAAAAAGTTTACAATGTTAGAGAAATAATTAACAGTGTCGAAGGTGAAATGAAAAAGGAAATGAGTACGTTGAAAAAGAATGGCACGAATTTCTTCAGAGACAAACTACCACCACACATGCAGACAAGAAAAGGAAGGAAGCAGTGTAAATCGTAACCACCACAGCAACGGCGGAGGATTGTCAGCATCTATACGGCATTGGATTCACGCTGCCAGGACTGAAGAAGGCTGTCTAAATTATGCCCGCCCCTTACGATTGCCGGACATCTTGGCCATCACCAGTTTGAAATAGTCGCCACTCTGAATGGCAGGTTAGACAAACACCGGGCTTACTACCTCGCGGCTGTACTGAGAGGCTCCATACTTAGCATACTACAAACTCTGCCACACCAACACTGGTGTCGGCCTTGGAGCTTTTGGTGACCTAAATAAGCGCAAACATTTCTGTTGCAAAATTTTATTTATAAGCACTAGTGAGAGAAGAATAATGGTGGACAATCAATATATGCCAACTCACCCCCTCGCTATCCTGATATTCACTGTTCCTCATGGGAATGCTGCAACCACTGAATGGTCTTTCGGCAGTATGATTGGGTGTTTAGTTGCAAACACCATATTGGTATTGGACAAGCGACCGCCTCCCTCCCTCTGAGCAAACCTAGCTAATCCAGAAAGGGTGCTAATCACTGCAATCGTGTTGAACAAGGCTTTCCTCCATTGATGTGTTTCAAGACGTCACGTAGGTGAGCATGTTGGATGCTTTGCATACAAGAAGGGCAGCTTCCTCCAGTTCCAAACTTGATCAGAAGCCACTGTTACAGGGTTAGGTTGTGTTTTGGCATGTCTAATCAAAGGACTAACCTAAGACATAATGCGAACGAACTTGGACCATGATGTAATTTATTGGAATACAGGGAGCTCTTCAGGAATTTCATGAGAGTTCAGCAAGGCCAGTTGAGAAGATTTGAGTTCTGGGATATTGTCATCATGCCCTGACACAGTGGACACCAACCACTGTTAATTTGGGTGGACTAGCCAACAGGGGCTATGTTACGAGAGGTCATGAGAGAGAATGTCAGGAGGGAGTATACTACGAGCAGAACACGACGGATTATTTTGAGACCTAACATATTTTCACACCTGAGGAGGATCCCATTCTTGAATTTGAGACAGGCGATTAGCAACAAAGGTTTTCAACAAGAATGGTGGTGACATTATCTAAGCTAGAGCAACACTATAATCAGTACTTGCATGTTTTGTAGAGATATGCAAGTACTGGCTGAGGAAGTTGTAGCAATAGAAGATAAATTTTGCCACAAAATAAGCCCTCCCAATTCTAAATGTGGGAAAGCCACTGGTTTTGGAGGAGCTACCCGAGCCTTAGAAATTACCAGATGCACACACGCGTTCCCTTCAGTGTTTGTACTCCTCAGATACATGACTGCTGCGTATGCTGTCTCTGCGGCAAGGGGTAGTGATGGGTCCTCACACCACAGAATGAGCTGGCATGGTCGGTCAGCCTCATCGTCCAAATCTTAGAATTTCACATAATCCATATCTGGTCGTAGCGATAAATGGTTTGAGCACGCCATGTCTGTGGGATAAAACACTGTGTGGTTTGCCGTCCAGTATCCTGCTTGCAAGAGGGGGTATATGGCTCAATATGAACTATATGAATATAGTCCGTCATGAGCTCTGTAAACATAGTCATCATCTCAGGCTGCGAATTAAGATTCCTTTCTAGCAAATATAAGCTTCGTTTGGCAATTACATACGAATCCCCAAGAGTTTGGGCCGGGGATTTAAAAAGAAGAGAAACCTTTCATCTTCACTAGTGTGAGAAAATTTTGAAGTGTTTTTCACAATACTCGTCTTCAGGTGGCTTTGCATTGACCTGAGAAGGCTCTTCAGTTTTCCAGAATTGTATGAGAATGACATCTAAAAAGCTATCCATTCCAACAAACATAGATACCTGTCACTGCTCGGTATCTGTAACCAGACTCAGGGGATTCCCCTAATAACACCCATCCCAACTTGGACTCCAATGCTAAAGGCATGTGTTTTCCCAACTCTAACCCACCCACTCCTACCAACATGAGCACACACGTCAGAACCCAGAAGTATTTCGTTGTGAGTAGGTGAGAGTCTGCCAAAGGAAGGGGCCCCATTTAAGCACGAACACAGATATCAACAGACACATGTGGCAAGTTGCTAGTATACTTAGACACAACAAAGAGTGAGTAAGAGAAGGTAAACTGAGGTTCCATTGCTGACTGAATCTGACAGGTTATCTGCCCATTCAAGCTGACATCACCATCACAAATGCCCACGACTCTTTCACCAGCTTTGTGTAAGGGCAATGAGAAGAATTACGCAAATTCTTCAGAGAGAAAATATCCTTGTGCTGCACTATCCAGCAAACACCGCATGACAGCATGACATAAGGCTTATTGTCCGCAACATTAACCTTCAAAAAGGCTGTAAACAACAACGCAACACCTGCGATCATTTCGCCTGGAAGATGTGTGTGGTCCAAAGGTTTTTCTTGTGGAATTTAGGTTACAGTGGGGCTTCTTAATGTGGAGCATGTATGATGCTTTTGCTGACATTGATAAAAGGTGCGAGTAGAGAGACATGCTAGCCTATGGGCTGTCCCAAGGAAATTGAAACATTATTTTTGGCTCTGAGCTATTTGTTGTCTGACATAGGTGAGGCATTAATGAATTCAGGACACTTGTAAACAGGATGGGTGGTTTGCCGACACACTGGAAAATATGTTATTATTCGGTTCTGAACTGGTAATAAATACTGCTTTTGTTGTGAGGTTTTACGACTTGACTTTGTCACTAATGGTTTCCGAGACATGTTATTTGCACTAACCTTATTTCGTACATCAAGAGCACAATCCATTTTTAATACTCTAGACAGAACAAAATCTATGAGTTCAGAAAACTTAGGAATTGTGTCTGTGCTGTCCGTACGTGAGTTTTCGAACTTTATGCGCAAACACACATCCGACTTGCGCAACAAAACTGTGACCAGAACAGGGTTATTGTTTGTGATGTCATGGCCAAAGCCGTCCAGAGGACAGGCGTTTTTATTAAAGGTGTTTACAAACTGTTTGACTGATTAAAAATTTGCAGAGTTGACAGCAGGCATTTTCAGAATTCTCTTTAGGTATTCGATAGTTAGTTTCCTGATGTTCTGGTACTGGGATATGAGAAGCTCCCAAGCTACTGTCCCTGTACGTTAACTTCCAAGTGCGATGGAGTATACACACAGTCTTTAGTACTTATATAATATTATTTATTTAAAAAGGTGTTTGAGTCTATAAAACGCACCGCATTTGCTGCGCACTCAGTGTAATAATATTACGAAGAACTATTATATTATAATATAAGATCTATTTCTTGAAAGTCATTAGAAACATACCTATTTTCTCAATGTTTTGTCAATAATTATTATAATTTAAATATTATAATTTATTGATAAAATAAAAAATACAATTTTGATTTACCCAAAAAAAAATGTACTTTTACGTAAATACGAGAATAAAATGCTTATGATTCATAAAATTTTTAGGAAATAACAAAACACGTCATAGATGGGGTAATTTTTCGGAGGTTTGATTCAAGAAGAGTGAAGAAATCGCGAATAGACTATAGTATTTTTTTTGTATTATGTAGCAATACATTTATTTATAATAAATGAAAATAATTATATATATTCTTCTCAATTATACTATTTCGGAATAGAACATTTCTAAATATTATTTATCGAATAAAGGTTTAAAATAGGAACTATTACATCAAAATAACAAATAATTTGTAGTGACAGCTACTCCCCCACCCTCACCCCCCTTTAATTCCCTTTTTTCGCCTTTCGGGAAAGACGATGACATAACTTATAGTAAATGCATGATTGTCATATAGTTTTACTGTAGTTTTAAAGCAGAATAACAAACCAAATATGGTGTTCCGTCGTAAATATTTTTAACTTTTCCAGGGAAAAATAGCGGTTTATTTATAATAAATTCCAGAGATGTAATGACCTAATTTATATAATCTTTATTTTAACGACGACAACCTCGCTCTGTCATCGTTTTATGTCAAAAGTCGGACTGTTATTCATCACATCACTTCGAAAACAGCGTTGTTTTTAGACAGAATTCAGATATAATCTGATAAATATAAGAATGTACACCAATATGTGATGTTTTTGATTTTTATTCTACAAATGTTTCCGTAATTTCATTAAAAGCTGCGAAAATACAGACAAACTGTTTCCTTTGAATTTTATCGATTTTTTTTTTATTTTTTTTTTCTCACATTTATAATCTAGTTACAATATTCACGGGCATTTTGTATTAACTGGCATTTTGAATTAATAATAATATATTTTTAGTGACTTCAGAACTTCTTACATTCTGGAAATTAAAAAAATTGTATTCTACTACCTGCACCCGCGGCTGCGCTCATGTGGTTATACTAACAAACTTATAGGGAGAAATAACGGTATTTGTCAAGGACTTCAGCGAAGTCCTTTATATAGCCTGCGATTAAAGCCGTCTTGAACAGAGGCCCAGCCTCCAATGTCTGCTTCAATCAGCCTAACCATGTCTATTCAAGGTGAAGGGCCCGCGGAATCCGTGGGGTTAGCCACCATGTGTGATGCTGACATACAAGTGGAAGCTGGAACACTAGAAAATTTACATGCTTTTACAATGCTATTAATATGGCTTGCGATAAAAGCCGGCTTCAAAAGAAGCCCAGCCACCAGTGTATGCTTCAATTTGCCCAGCCATGTCCATTCAAAGTCAAAAAGAAAGCTTGGGCGGTGCAGAGTCCATTATGGTTAAATTTTCGAAATTACCGTAATAAATAACGAAATACATAGTGCATAACCAATTATTGGATGGCACAACCATGTTGATTTAAGGCCAAAAGGTAAACTTGGGTGGTGCAAAGTCCATTATGGAACGGATTTCTGTGTTATCGTACGAAAAAAAAAGACGTTATGGTACTCGGTACCATAACAATGGTACTTTGTACCATACGAATGTTACGCAAAATATGGGCCAAATGACGTTGTACCATAATTATGGTGCAGCCTATGGTACTGACATAATTATTTTTCCTGTGGGAATGAGACATTTTTGCGTGGTAAAAAGGAGCCTAAGTCACTTCCCCGCCCTCCGACTATCAATGTGCAAAAAATTATGTCGATCCGTTGCTCCGTTGCGAAGTGAAAGAAGATTACACAAACCAACAAACACACTTTCGCATTTATAATATTATAAGGATAAACCTTCAAGTTTCTTTTCCCAGTCGAAAAACCTTTGAAAAATTATTTTAATATAATTTTTAAATAAATGATATGATTTCACAAATATATGCTATTATAACTATGGTCTATTTAAAGATCTGCACTCGCTCTTTTATGTACACAACTACTGTATGAAACTAAAATATGTTTTGTCATTCCACTTCAAAGCCTATTCACTCGTTTGAATATTATTACTGACGTTTATACCGATCAACTACCTCATATACTATGTAGCAGGGGCCCTAGTACGAAATCAGATGGTGTAATTTAAAAATGTGTAATTAGGCAGATTGATATGTATAACACGATCATCACGAGACTAAGAGAATAATTACACTATTTCGTATAACAGAGTAACTTATACAAAAATACCTAACTTTCATCGTACTTGTTGACAAAATATTGCTCCGAAACACCTATCCACCCTGTGGTTATGCTATGAGCGGGTGCATTTTTAACAATTACTAGCACGGGATTCTCATGAGATGAGTTAGTTGCAATTATGTACACTGAACACTTCCAAAATAATTAACACGATATAAGAAAGGTGGAAATGTGAGCAGAGGCCCAAATTTCCGTGATCCCCTACACTGTAAAAAAATTCTTACGAAATTTTCTGTATGACCCAGAAACTTTTTTCTTAAGGCAGTTTTGTTCAAGCAGCAGAGTAATTTTTTTAATTCAAAGAGAAGAGTACACAAACATAGGCATGCAGTTAACAAATAATTCATTTGTACGTTTTGTTGTATGGACATATTTCATTCCTTTATAATAAAGAAATAAATATTCCATGAGCTGCTGTTTTGACGGTAAAGAAATATTACTTCGTACTGAAGGTAACGATTTTGCGAAATTGGAGGATTCCAGTCATTCATTGTAGTGTTCTGTCTGTTAATGTTTTTTCAACCCAAACATTCATAAACCAACACATTCTGCAGTTACGAAACTTCTACAGTCCTACTGCAAACGCTTAATTTCATTCTGAAGTTCAGTGATTCTCCAGATCACTAACGCCAAATGCGCCCAGGATTTGGCATTATATTCCGGCCCATGATACTACTTGCACAATCTACCTATCAAAAGTCACCTGTGCGTAATAAGGCAAAGTGGTCGTGTTGGTGAAGGATGTTAGGCTGGGTACACGGGAACCGCGATTTCGAGCATTGAACATGTTCTAGTTGAAATGGTTTCTTTTAAATAAAATATAATTTTGAAAGATTGGTCACTTCTTTCTTATTTTCTAATCAGGTCAAATATTTATTTAATGAAGTTGTCCATTATTTTAACTGTTTGCATTAAAAGCATTCCGATTTCGCCTGTAGTCACGTTATCTGAGGTTGCTAGGGCATTGTGCTCGGGCGGAAACAATCAGCGGTCAGATCTCGGTCGGACGTTTACTTTTCCTTTATGTTTACCGACGTTGTTTAGTGTACGTGGATATTAAAAAATATTTAGTTGCACTAACAAAATCTTACAATTTGGGACATCCGAATGGGAAAAAAAAAAGTAATTGGTTTCAACAACAAAATATTTAAATGCTTCTACAAAAAGCAATAATTTATTTGATTCAACAAAACTATTTCCTCAGTTAAAAATAATAAAGAAATGTGTTTGTAGTAATTGTGGTGCAGGTGAGTGTGGTTACCCTTGAGGACGTGGACGATGATGGTCCTGGGGTTGGCGTTGAACGGGCTGCACGTGTACTTCCCCGTGTCAGCAGTGTTCGCCCTCTGGAGGAGCTAGTAGCTGGTGGTGATGTCACCCTTCTCCGTGATCACACTCACTCCTCCCCGGGGAGAGTCGTAGTTGGTATCCTGCCAATGACCACTACATCACACATCACCAGCCAATCCCGACCTAAGTCAACTAAATAGCTCACATTATTTAATAAAGAACAATTACGCTAACGCATTTGNTACATATCTCGGTCATGGCACATACAATGAGCATGTTAAAGTGGATGCAGCTTAGCCATATATAGATGTTTTTATTTAAGACATTTAAATATATAATTAATATAGAAGTAATAATCACTGACAACTTGCTTATACAAAGAGGCACAGTTTCTCTTAACACATCACGCTACTCCCCACCTGTTGTGTACAGATGGTTCGTAGGGTCTACGGTTAATGTTCAGTGGCACAGTCTATAGGGTGCCTGGGATTTGAGGGTAAATCACACAATGACTTCATCACGACTTCTTAGTTTGGAACAGGTTTATTTAACAGGAATTTACTTATACATTCCCGGCACTGTTGCGGGACTTTTTCCATATTTTAAAGCCCTGCGAGTTCAAGGCCTGAATGGCTGGTTACAATGTTCTGGTTACGTTTCTGACGCTGTAGAGGCATTAGGGGTCAGGCCAGGTCCCTGAGTGACGAAGGGGTTACTTATCTGCATATGTTCCGTGGTGGTTGCTCCAGCAGCTGAGTTCTGGTGAGTTGAATGGCCCGGATATTATCTGACAGTTGATGGGTCTGATGATTTGGATGGTCCTGCTGAAGGCCCTCTGCGGTTGGCTTGTTACACGCAGCTGGCTTCCTCTTGATGATGCACCCCTTACCACTCGTTCCCGTTCTCAGCGTAGGGTAGTAACGGACTGCTTACTACCATACCATGTCCCGGCCAGGAACCACGGTGTGGGCCTTACCCGTCATTCGTGGCTACAGGCTGCACTGAACAATCCCACTATCTCGACATGGCACTTCCGTTGAAGTTCACCACTCGACTCCACCTTCTTGGAGCGTTGCAACTGACTGACTGGAAACTGACTGTCTTATGTGGTAACTGGATGGCTGACTCGCATCCTGACGTAGTGAAACTACTAGTCCGACGTGACTGTGTTAACTGTCTTTGATTCGGCCGTGCATCTGGCGTCGCGATTTGGCTGACCACTTAATGTGCCATAGAGTTTTAAGCTCCCTAAAGCATTTGGTTCAGCCTGACTAGTTCGACAATCTGGTATGGATAAAACCCCTTTACTCGGGTAAAGTCTGGTTTTTGATTAGATCTTTACAAACAGATCTACTCCCTACATCGGAAAGTCATTTAACATGTTGGGTTAAATTCTCCCCACCTGTGGTGTACAGATGGTTCGTAGCATCTTCGGTTAATGTTCAGTGGCACAGACTATAGGGTGCCTGGGATTTGAGGGTAAATCACACAATGACTTCATCACGACTTCTTAGTTTTGAACAGGTTTATTTAACAGGAATTTACTTATACATTCCCTGCACTGTTGCAGGACTTTATACATACTTTAACACCCTGCGAGTTCAAGGCCTGAAGGGCTAGTTACAATGTTCTGGTTACATTTCTGATGCTGTAGGGGCATTAGGTGTCAGGTCAGGTCCCTGAGTGTCGACGGGGTTACTTATCTGCACATGCTGCATGGTAGTTCCTCCGGCAGTTGAGGTCTGGTGAGTTGAATGGCCCAGATACATTCCGGCTATTGATGTGTCTGGTGAATTGGATGGCCCTGCTAAAGGCCCTCTGTATTTGGCTTGTTACATGCAGCTGTCTTCCTCTCGATGTGGCACACCTAGGTGGAGCTCTCCACTCGCTCCCATTCCCGGTGTAGGGTAGTAACAGACTGCGCACTATCATACCACGTCCCGGCCAGGGACCCCTGTGTGGGCTCAACCTGTCCTTCGCGGCTATGGGCTGCACTGGAAAATCCTACTATCTTTACATGGAACTTATGTTGAAGAACACCACTCGACTCCGCCTTCTTGGTGCATTGCAACTGATTGACTGTAAACTAACTGACTTATGCAGTAACTGGCTGGTGACTCGCATCCTGATGTGGTGAAACTACTCATCTGATGTGACTCTGGTTACTGTCTCTGATTCGGCCCTGCGTCTAGCGTCCCGATTTGACTGACCCCTTAATGTCGTGACTAACTACCTGCGCATTCCAGGGTGGAGGTACTACTCCGCGTCACTTGCTGCTCGTTACTTCGACTGACAGACATGGCCAGGTTCCGATCTCCCGGCCTTACTCTCTTGGCCCAGCTGACCTCTCTCTATGCGGTACTGAAGAACTCTGTCTGGTAATAATCAACTGTCGTACTGTGCCCTGACGTACTGATGACGAACTGTCCCGAACTTACCTGTCTGTGTGGCGATATTCAAATGATCAACTGATACCCCGGCATAACTCTCTCGGCGCGGCTGACATCTCTCTGTGCAGTACTGACGAACTCTGTCTGGTAATAATCAACTGTCGTACTGTCCCATGATGTACTGATGATGAACTGTCCCGAACTAACCTCTCTGTATGGCGATATTCAACTGATCAACGAAAGCGCACCCTCCCCACAAAGAGACTTATATCCTTTATAGCCTCCCTACGTAATTTTCTGCACATGTCTCTCTTATTTAGAGAAGGGGGGGTTGAAGGAAGCTATACATGTGTCATGGTTCCCGAAGACTGGGGGGGAGGGGGTTTGTGGTAGATGGTCTACACCCTTTCCTTGCTTGTCTGCTTATTCTTCAACGGTCGTGTCCACATTGTCCCGTTGCTAGCTAAGAGTGGGGGAGGAGGATTCTCGGCACCACTTCTTGCTAATCAGCTGTTTCTCGGTGCATGTTTTCTAACTTCAGGCAAATTGCGCCTGCCTATCTCGTGAGTTCTCGGAATTTACAAATTTCACATGGCTTGCTTGCTAGGGGGTGGAGAAGAGGTGGGTGGGAGGTCTGCATGGCAGGACACCTGTTAGGGTCTGGAAGTGCGTTTCTACCTCTCTGTTTGACCTCTGGATGTGTAAATGGGCGGCATGTGTCAGCCGAAGTCCCTACACTGGTTTAAACTGGAGGGGTGGGAGGTTTGTTGGTGACAGCGCCGCTCTAAATAATACTCATATATACACCACGCGTCAATGTGTTCTGGCGTGTTCGAGTGCTGCTCACCAAATTCATAAATTTTATATTAGCCGATTTAATTACATGTTTTTTGTCCTTCCACAAAACATTTTTAGACTGCATTTTTTTTTTTACTAATGGCATGTCAAAATCACAATTTTTGTGTTTTAGGGATGTACAAATAATAAAAATTAACTCGCTTACTGAAATGGGATGGTTCACATTGTAATAATATACAATGAGTTACTTTACAAAACATTAAAAGTAACATTTCAAAAAGTTTTTGCAATTTTTAATAAAAATTGAAAATATGGACATTTTTATCCGATTTTCATTTGTCGCAGTTAATAATATTTTTTTGTAAAGTAGATTTTGCTCATCAAGCTTTAAAATTGTTTAATACTTGGCTTTTCCGACACTCCTGCTATATCTTGAAGAAGTGCGGGGGTGGGGGCCAAGTGTTATTTAACTGATATTGGAATATACACAAAACCAATTTAACAACCAATCTACAGGATAATGAATGTTCGCCTATACTCGTTTTATAACTGAGTTAGGAAACAACAAATGACTTCAGAACTACCGTCGTGGTACTCAGGATTTTACCACAGAGACCCGTGCGACCCCAGTTGCCACATTTTATTTGTGCATCCCAAAAACATAAAATATTGTTATTTTGACATACTGTTATGCAAAAACTATTTGGTGTGATTTTTTTTATGCGCTGTAAGAGTACTCACTAGTAATGGCAACAAGTTTAACCGTTTTTCGTACAAACATAAATTAATAAATTTTTTGGTTACCCAGAGGCCTTAAATGGAAGAGTTGGGCGAACAATTGGAATTAAAATTTTTTTTCCCCACTATCTAAGGATTGAGATTAATGATTGAAAATCTGGCATTGTTATAAATAAGAACATTTGTTAAAAGTATTTTAGAGTAAATAACTCTTTTACTTCTTGCACTACTGTCGTTTCCGTAGTCATTCGTAAAAGGTAATCATTAATTTATAATTATTTATTACACATGGTAAACACATAACGGTACTCCATTATTGTTACCATTATTCACTCATATGAGCGATAAACTATGCCATGTCAAGAATGAAAATTCAGTCATGAATGCTGAATACAATTTATCATTCAAAACTGGTAACACCGCAATGCTTTGTTATCTCTATCTCATAAGTATATACTGCACATGGTAATATTATGCACACATAAGATTTTTCTATAGAATTGCTCTACCTCTGATTGAAAGTTACGCGTTTTAAACAAAACATTGGGGGAAAAGCTCTTTTTATTTCTGACTATGATAAGGGACTAGAAGGACTAAAATTGATGCACCTACAAATTTAGGTCAAGTTTGCTATTGGTGCACAGCTTATTAGACATTCATTCATGGATTCTGGGTCAAAAACCCAATCTCTTAAAGATTACAGAAACCTGTGTTACCTGTTCCAGCGTAGAAATAGTGAGTCCCTGAAGCAGCAGTAGGTGAACAAAGAGTTAATANGAGTAGAAATAGAGAGTCTCTGAAGCAGCAGTCGGTGAACAAAGAGTTAATGCTATCTTATCGATATAACTATGGAGTATAACTTGCAGGTCAACGAAACGCACGAAATTTCCCTGCTCTAACTATGAGCGAGTATACAGGTGTGAGCTATCTGAAGTAGCTATCTCACAGTGTTATTTCATGTTAGAAAATTCACCATCATTATGTCATTCCCACCCCAGAAATGTCAGCATGTCGGTGACAGTAGTGCATTCAAGGTGACCAGAATGATGGTGCGTTGTTTTTCCATTGCCTTTAGCAGTACAGTGTTGGGCCAGATACAATTGAAAGGTTCAAAGGGCCTGTTGCTCGAATCAAACGCGCATTTATCGTACGAGAGACAACGAAACTACCCAATATAGTCTATTCACGTAGGTCATATGCGAAATGCTGTTACACTAAGTGCGCACGAATGTGGTGCGTTGTCGTTTTGGTGTAATTCTCCATACTTGATTATGCTTTGTTTACACTAGGCGGAGAAATATTCTGGAAGTAGAACATTATCAGGGCTTCATGAAAGTATGAAATAACCGTGAATGGCCTATACACTGTACAATAAAGAAGTGTCCCATCTTGTCTACGTTCTGATCAAATGGTAAAGATTGTCCTGCAATGTTAAAGCGCGTGTTGCCATTTCACGAGAAAACATTTCCATGGGAATAATTACTTGGCCGTTTGTGACTGTGGCCTGTCCAAACTGATTATGACATTTTTTTTTATATTTAACCCCCTACGTGTTTTTAACAATTTAACCAAATAAATATAATTTTGTGTCCTTGCCATCTGTACTGTCACGGCATAACCGTTTACTTACTTACCAGTATTCGAGATAGTAATAAATCACATGTTAATTGGATATCCAAAATAGTATCAAATATTTACATAAGTGTGTGTTTTATATTTACGTGTATGTGTGTAATTTTGTGAAAATTTATCTTTTCTAGTTATAAATATTACTAAAGTAGCTATATACGTTTAATTGAAATGCATGTAGAACAATAAATAATATTATCTGTTTTGAGCCAACTTTTTAATACGATTATTTATAATTTAAAGGTGCTATTTTAGTGAAGTCTGTATTTACAATAACGAATCTACCTGAAACGTAACATACAAGGTAAGAACTGTCGTCATACCTGTTATAAAGTGGAGAAGGGGAGAGGTGTGCTATTATGGCGGTAGTCCTTACGCTTCTCCTGTTCCTCGATATTGTCTGTAATTTTTTAGTCAAATATCATGAATTTAAAAAGAATGTAAAAAGTCTAGGAAGCGTAAACACAAATCTTACATGGGTGAAATGAGAGAGAATTTGTGATCAGTCTGTGCGACGGCCCTGAGGCAGATGGGCAATTTGAGACACGGGCGTGCTTCAGTCAGGGGCCACTTGAAGGGAGTAGCCTTGTTTCGCAGTTAAGATAAATGCACGCTTTACGTCCTTCCGAATCCGGCTCAATCGACACTTCCTTCGCGCATTTGGACGTGCAGGAGGTGAATTATAAATCGGGTGACATTTTCCCGAACTCCGCCCTTCCCTGGGGAACCAAATTTCCTAGCTCATCTGCCCTCTCCTCCTTTCNGCACAGTTTGTATGTATATACTTTGGCAGCTCTTTCTATCGCTGCGAGGCCTTACGACAGCGCTAGACATTATCACGCACCCCATTTATCGAGCTTCCCACCCCCACCCCCTTTTGTCATAATGATTTTCCTGCTATTTTCCCTCTCTTGTTATCATAGGTTCTCTGCTCGTCTCTAACCTCGTCTCCTCATTCTACCCGTTCTCTCCATTTTAGTCCTTATCGTAAATCAAAATCTAATGTTTGTAGGGGTGGTCGGAATATGAATTGCCATCGGAGGGGGCGGAAACTTGTTGGCAATATTTTCCAGCAATGCAAATAATAAAAGGACATCTCCGAATACTACTAGAAAAAAAATGGAAGCAAAAGAAAAAAATATGGAACGGAACTACCAGGCAATCGGCTTAATGACCAGTCTCAATACGAAATGTGAAATACGCCTGAACGTGAAATGGGATGAAACCAATTTTGTGATGAAGACATAAGGGAATGGAAACAGAAACGTACACTTGGAAGAACCACTGAAATGGTTAGCAGGAAATGAAGATAGCGGGGAAATGATTTACTGTGCATGTGGGATTTTCGTCGTCCGAATATTTCTGGTGGGCGCTTATCAGACGCACGTGTCACGAAGGATTTGTTTTATGCTTCCTTTCTGCAACAAAGGCTGCTAATTATATAAATGGCTTTACTTTCACAATCAAGAAGAGAAACGAACGTAACCCTTTTTGCAAATAGCAAACAAATCTGGGAATGTTATAGCTCACCTATCCTGGTTTGCTAGATAAGCAGGAATTAAATGAGAAATTTTACAACTGTTGAAAGAGCGTAAAAACGAAGGCCAGTAGGTTTACGACTCATTTTAAAGACAATTTTACCTTATACATGATAACATGAGTATATCGGCTATAACGTCAGATTGCCAACCGACACGTCATAAGTTACTTGTAATCCGTACGAGGAGAAATGAGCTTCGTGATAACGCTAGCCCTGTTGTCTGAGTGGACATTGACATAATTTTCTAGCCACTTAACCATGTTACGAGCATTTGTTTGAGAATTAAAGTGTGCGCTATTAACATTTAATATATGAATATATTTAAACAAATAATTCAGGATGACAAAAAAAAAATTTTAAGCTCAGTTACATTCATTTTTATCACATATCTTTCAAGGAAAATTGCAGTATTGAAAATATTTTCAAGAATGCAAAAACGTTCAGTGGATATTATTATTTTATACCGATCATGAAGTTTCCTTAAAATTGTATGCTGACCTTTGGAATGGTATGTGCTTAGTTTTCCATTAAAAATCACCATACTTCTACATTATGAAGGTCATCTTTATACATGCGTAACAGCAACCGAGAAAAATATAATAACTGACGGTTTCAGTACTCAATAATAATAAAACATATTTCACTGTGAAGTAAGTAATAAAGTAATAACAGCACAACTTTAAGGTATAAAGAACCCTGATATTTTAGTGACAATAAAACACTTGGCACTCTGTACTCCTCTTAAACCTGCTAAAATGTAATTCATGTGTTTCAAATATTCTTCAATTCATATTACAAAGCATCGTTAGAGCGCTTCAAACTGGATCACAAAACTAAGAATTCATAGCAATCACTCGTATCTTACGAGCAGAAATTCATGCACAAATAAAAAGGAAACTAAGAGCTGTTCTATTGTATGGGATATAAGTTTTAGACTGTGAAATACTTTGCATTAATTAAATGCAGAGGTAACAAAACAAATGTATTTTTCTTTCGCCTGATATCATTATAACTCTTAGGTCTGGGCGTAAAATTATGCTAGCTGTTATTAATCAAAAGATTGACAAAAACCGGGAGAGGTTATGTATAATACTAAAGTTATTTTAATTACGATACAAGATAAAGAAAACGAAATTCTGCTGAAAGAAATATTTTGAAAATACTGCTACCTTTACGAACCTGGCTGCCTGATTGCAACACATCGCTCTAATGGATCCACAAATATTATGCGTTAATGTATTCAAAGACTATTGATTGGGTTATATGTCATACACAGTGAAGGCGTGTAACATCTCACAAGTAACTATTACTTGTTGACAAATTTATTGTAGGTATTTGCATGTAAGAAAAAGTAATTTATTTATAGTGGCAGAGATGTAATTGTTACTTGCCAATATCAGTTATTTTTGTGTTGATTCAATGTGTGGAATTTATCTTAATTTTACTTGCATTTAATTCTTACTGATTTAATACAGTAAATGAATAACCATCACAACGATAGTGATATCAATATTAACTGATATACCCTTAATGACACATTGACACAGTTAACGTGCTGGGTTTTGAACCTAGGTATTAAACCATGTGTTGTGTGGAAACATTCGGCCGATTTTAGTCATCAGATGCGATGCAGTTTGGAATGCTATGCAATTATATTTCTTTACTGCTTACGCTTTGTAATTAATTTCACAAGCCCTCTGTTTACAGCAGTGACCAAGTTGTTTTTGTTTTCATCATGCAACATTCACACAGCAATTCTATAACGCGTTAGAATATTTGCCACTATGAATGAAAGAATTTGTATTTGGTAACAGGTTATTCCTGCTTACAAAATTACCCATCACGCAAGTTTCAACGCGTCTCCATACAAATTATGCAATCAACTCACTATCCAAAAAATGCTCGGAGAATATTCACGTTACACTGTTATCTTCCGTTTATGATGGCGAAATATTTTGTATTATGAATTCAAACAAACTACTGGCAAAATTTGACTGTGATTAATGAAAACCACAAACATTAATGATAGCTACGGCAGGTAACACACTAAGTGAATTTAGTCATGAATAACAGGTTTTTCCTTTTTCGTACTTGCAAAAATATTTTGCACTCGTAAGCACGTGGTCTAAAAGAAATATGTCTGTAAAGTGCAAATCGTGTGTTCGATGTATACGTTTATACGATCAGCATGCAGATCCTCGTCAAACTTGAGAAAACATAATATGAAGTATTTCATTACTGTTAGGTATGTTTGTAAGCCTACTTTCCTAAGGAAATAAAGGATTGTGAGATCACTTTCCTGACTCTGTGTAAAATGTTTGTGTGTGTGAGTGTGACTCTCGTCTTTTAAATTTTTGAACTAGTCAACCAAATTTCACTAAACTCGTCACATATATAGAGCATAGTAAGGACGCCTGACTTTTTTAGTTTTCGACCACGCCGGGTACTTACTTTCTAAACGGCGGCGATTTTAATATCTACGGCGAGAGGTCACATCTCGTGAACTATTCAACCGATTAAAACCAAATTTTGTATCCTGGCAGACCATCGTGAAAACATTACATTTTTTAAATTTATATTGTTTTTTGGCCGCTATTTCGGAAGATAGCACAAATTAAATAAATATTTCACATAATACCACAAAAATGTTTTACTCAATTCTCACCCAATTTGGCATGCACGTCATATTATGACAGGCCAGCCAAACTTTAGTATTTGAACCTGGTTATGTACTGATATTAAAGATGGCCATATAAGTATTTTATGTTTAGTTTATATAACTACCACACAACTTAACCAAATTTGGCCAACTTTTGTATGCTGATTGTACCTATTACAAGCTACATATACACCAACACACAGTCACTTTTGTCGGAATTTTTTAAGATACGGCAACAGGAATAAACAAACAAAATAACCGATTCCTTCCAAATTTGGCAAATAAATAGAACTACTGCAGTTGATGTAAACAGGTGTGGTTCAATTATGTCAGACACTTATTTTATAAATGGCGGACATATAGACATTTTAGTGTAGAATGCCATATCGTCGAAAATATGAAATCAATTCTAATCTGACTTCGTATGATGGCAGAATATAATACAAATATCATCTTTGTATACACATCATCTTTTGTCCGCCATTTTGAATAAAAGCACAATGTAAATAAATATATTTTATGTAATAAATCTAAAAAAAGGAAAATAAAAAAAATTGGTAAGGAAATATTACTGCGTCAGATAATATAATATTATATGTTTTAATAATGCAGACACTTATTTCCAAAATGGCAGACATAATCCATATTATCTTAGAATACTATATCATCGGTACCATATAAATTATTCTAATAAACTTTTGTATGCCGGTAGTTGATATAAGAAATTGTAGCTTATATAAACAAAGAATATTTTGTTCATAATTTTTTAAGATAGTGCCACGCCAATAAATATTTTTTATATCACTTCTTAGGAAACAATTGATCGTCTGCTATCAAATTTGACTCACATATAGTTGACCGGCAGATGATGTAAAAGGTATGTTTTAATACATCAGGCATTTAATTTGAAAATGGCGGATATATAGTCATATAATATAAGAATTATATATCGTTGCAGCCAAGAAATCAATACTAAATTCTCCTTGTATTCTGTTAGAAGATACAACTTTCAACTGTATCTACACAAAGCATAATTTGTCTGTCATTTTGTTAAATACCACCATTTGAATAAATTAAGTTCTTTTAATATCACGGGAAGGAATTGACCGATTCTTACTAAGTTTGGCAAATNTGACCGGCAGATGATGTAAAAGGTATGTTTTAATACATCAGGCATTTAATTTGAAAATGGCGGATATATAGTCATATTATATAAGAATTATATATCGTTGCAGCCAAGAAATCAATACTAAATTCTCCTTGTATTCTGTTAGAAGATACAACTTTCAGCTGTATCTACACAAAGCATAATTTGTCTGTCATTTTGTTAAATACCACCATTTGAATAAATGAAGTTCTTTTAATATCACGGGAAGGAATTGACCGATTCTTACTAAGTTTGGCAAACAAATAGTACTGATTCAGAAGATGTAAAATTGCGTTTTTTTTTTTTGGTATGTTAGACACTTATTTCCAAAATAGTGGGAACATGGGAATCTTAGCTTGGTATATTTCATCTTCGATAACATGTAATCAATTTCAGCTTACTTTTATTGCTGGCAGTATTACAAATATTAAATGCTTCTAGATGGAGCAAATTTTGTCCGCCATTTAGTAATATATGCCACATTAAATAAAATATTTTTTGTAAAATTTCGGAAAACAATTGACATATTCCTACTAAATTTGGCAAACAATTTGCACTTCAGTAGACAGTTAAAAATGATATGTTTTAAGTAGGTCAGTCTCTTATTTTCGAAATAGTTGATATAAAAATATTTTTGCTCAGTACCTCCTATTCACGAAACAAATTTCATCCATATCTTTGTATGCTTGCAGTATCTGTAAAAAAGATCAAACTTTTCCTATACAGAGCCTCATTTGTCTGCAATTTTATAAGTAAGCACCACAATATAAATTAACTTTTTATGTCATATCTCTGGAAACAATAAACCACTTTATACCAAATTCTGCGAGGAAGTTGTACTGGGGTCGGCCGTATAATTATATATATGTAAATGTATGACACATAGATTCAGAATGGTTGCTATAAATCTCTTTACCTTGGTTTCTATATCTACAATGCTATGAAATTGATTTTACTTTACTTTGTATACTCGCAGTATACAATCATCGAATGTGATAAATAAATTTTTGTCTTCCATTTATGAAGATCGTCACAAAATTTTTTTAAATATTTTATGCTATGTCTCAGGGATTAATTAAACGTTTTTCACCAAATTCGTATCACAAGTAGCGCTATGGTAGGACATTTAAACTTACGGTTTTTAAGTGGGTCAGTCACTTATTTTCAAAAAGATGGCACTGTAAATATTTAAAATTATAAATCCTATCATTCGAAAAATTTAACTAATTAAATTCTAATTTGAATCTCGAATCCGACCTCCGTAAAGCAGTTGATTGCACACTAGCGTATGGTGCGAGGTTACCTGGGTTCGATCCCCGCAAGTCACGTGTGCATTTCAAATTGCCTCACTATTTTTGCATATTTTTTCTGGTTTTGTCTGGAACGACATTACTTTCAACGAGACAAGTCCTACCTACCAATTTGGCTTATGAAATTATATAAATATTAATTCAATTCATTTTGAGGACAGTAGGCTCAATATTTATATCAGTGACTTCTTGTTAAATACACAACTTATGTGCATGGGGTAACACAAAATAAGTAATATCCGGTCCTTATTTTTCATAAACATGGCTGTCTGTAGTAATGTAAAGAGTATCAGTCCAGTCTCTATAATTTTAATTTGGCTTTAGTAATTCTTAACTTTAGCAAATTTCACAAAACCTATTTTAAAAAATTTTGAAAGCGTAGTTGTTGGCAATATTGTACATGAGGATTTCTTTACGCAACAGGTCATTGCTAAACGCTGTATCCTTACGCATGCTTCGGTAGGTAGAGTTGAGCAGATTTGTGTGTAATAATTTGTAAGGAGCAAGTTGTTCATATTACGATAATATTAGTATTATATTTTTCTTTGGTTTTTACCCAGCGGTTTCCCTTATCTGCATAGCCTTTTCTAATACGACGTAATTTAGAATTTAGACAGAATGTACCAATGCGCCAGTATGGAAAATGTTTTTAGAAGTGTTTCAAGTGTGTAAATAAATGGCATTTAATTTCATGTTTATTGTAATTGTACTGATCGCTTTCATCTGAATAAGATTTCACTTGTAATGAATGAAAATTTTGTCCAAGTAAAAATACTTTAGCCAGGTTAAATTATTTTGTAATTTATCCTCATTCTTTAAATAAATAATAGATTCTATTGGTAAAAGCACACTTTTTTATTATTGCCGACACATTTCGAAAATGTCTATGATTCTCGCTTCATCATTTATCNAGTTATTGGCTATTTCGTATTTTGCAGACAGTTAAACAGTACGCAATAACGAGTTTATATTTACCTTTCCAACATAATAAAAAAATGCCCCAGATTATGAGACACGAAAATTTTTACCATTTATTTGGCTGAATAAAATACGTTGTTGCCAAATTGACATGCAGAGAGGAAAGGTAAATGTATGTATTAACACAAATATTTTTTCTAATTTAGAAATAATATCATACTAAACCTGTTGAAAAATATATTTTTTCACCACAAAGGAATTCAGTATCTTTTCAGCTCTCACAATGGCACGGGTGTATAGCTTAGGTAAATAAGATTCTGCCATTATTGGTATACGTTACCTCAGTACACAAATTTAGGTTTTATGGCTGTGATGCTGTTTGGATACATATATAATTTAAGCAGATTTATCTTGCTTTTCCAACCACTTAGTTAAATATTCCAATATTGTTGGGATATATCTGTTAGTGCCACGTCATAACTGTCCTAGTACACTCTAATCACAACTTGTTATTTCCCGGACAAGGTCGGGGAGTACACTATGCTGATTGGTGCACGTGACCCTGTGATGGTGTAGCCCGCGTCACCATGTATCAATTAAAAGTTTACTCTTCAAATTAAACTTTGTCACTCTATGATTTCTTAGCTATTTCTCAATTTTTGTTGAGCTGACTGTCATACAAAATCATAGCTGATGAAGGTCAAGGAACTCAAAGATGCTAGATGGGGTCAATAATGAACCAAATATGGCACCACATTGTCCTGATCCGCTGATCTCGATTCGGAACCTTTAGCCCGCTAAGCTGATTTGAAGACGAAAGAGCTTTCAATTGAACTACTCGGCTTTCTATTGTTGATTCAAATGAAAAAAGGGCAAATTTTAAAGGGAAAAAGACGAATTTTGACAAACAATTTCGTCGTCGCGCGGTGCTGCTGTCAGCAGTCCACAGTCATCAATTTACTGGTTTTCTGTTGGACTTTGGAGGTACTGAGGCTAAGGGGGCCAAACAGGCGGTGTCATCGAACTACGTGTCTATGTTTGCCTTTGGAGGTTCTTAGTCTTCGAGGTACCAACCAGNGCCAAACAGGCGGTGTCATCGAACTACGTGTCTATGTTTGCCTTTGGAGGTTCTTAGTCTTCGAGGTACCAACCAGGCGTCTTCATCGATCTTCGTGTCTATGTTAGACTTTGGAGGAACTGAGGCTTCGGGGGACCAAACAGGCGTCTTCGTCGATCTACGTGTCTATGTTGGACATTGGAGGTACTGAGGCTTTTTGGGACCAAACGGGTGGTGTCATCGAACTACGTGTCTATGTTGGGTGACTTTGAAAGAAAAACTGTCCATTTTTGGGGGAAAATGGCGACAAATGACCAACTANCTACGTGTCTATGTTGGGTGACTTTGAAAGAAAAACTGTCCATTTTTGGGGGAAAATGGCGACAAATGACCAACTACTTGAGTGTAGCCCGAGGTCAGTGACACACTACACAGGTTTATCCCATGATCCCATGTCCCAGAAGGAAGCAAACTNCTTGAGTGTAGCCCGAGGTCAGTGACACACTACACAGGTTTATCCCATGATCCCATGTCCCAGAAGGAAGCAAACTATTCTGCTTATTTTACTGGACTGTGCGTAAATGTGTATTTTATAAAGGCCCGGCTATAGAAAAATTCTTATTACAGTGAAAAATCGATACATATACCTTGTAGAAAGTCGAATTGACGATTATGTTCCATAAACCCTAGAAACATGTCTATGTTTTAAGTACGAATTTTGTTTTATGAACAACTAAAATAGCAGTTGTAAATTTTACTGCAGGCCTACTGTGCCATGGAGTCAGTTTCTGAAAGATATTTGGATAAGTAACTAAAGACACCTCGTGCGAAGTATACGGACGTGTCGAAACAATTCAAATTGTAGACGAGCCATAGTAATTCTGTGAAGACGACGATAATAACTTTCGAAACACGTCGGAAATGTTCACAGGATATGAAAACCCATGATTATCCAGAATATTTCGCCAATACACACCATCTGATTTATATAATTTTCACTATTAAATATTATCTTTCGTTTCGAATATATTGTATGAAAATTTTTTATATATTATTCGCGGGTTATTTATACTTTTGAATCAAATATTTGAATATTTAATTACATTATGCATGGCATGTTTGGTTCTTTCCTAAATATGCTGTATATAGCAAAAGTTTTATAATTATATTTATTTAATATTCCTAACTACCCGTTAAATTAAACTTTTACTTATTTTTTAAATATAAATAATAGTTTTCTTCTTAATTAATACAAATAAAGACACATAGAAAATATATGTGTCGGTAATGCCTTGTTATAGATTGTTCACTTGCATAATAATATTAATGTGAGTGTGCTTAAATATACTGCGTAGTAATTTGTTGATGTAATTTATAGACTTGGTTGAACTTTGTTTGCATAAGGCGGAAGAATATTCTTCAAGTAGAATATTGGCAGGGTTTCAGAAAAGTTGTAAGTACCTGAGAATGGACTATAGTAATGGATTGGCGAATTACATGTAGGAATGCCATTTTGTTTCCTCGCGCAGCTGGAATTCGCATTACTCGCAGCATTTTCCAATCCGTTTTTGATACTTTATTTTGATTGTAATATGTANTTTTGATACTTTATTTTGATTGTAATATGTATTTCCCCGATTCCACTCTTCTTAAAGTAGGTACGTCAAGGCAATCTGGAATTTATTCATATTTATTTACAACTTTGTTCCCGCATTTTATATATAGATAAATCTGTGCCTTTTAAGGCATATTACTTATACCATTATAATTAATAAAAACAATTCTTCATGTTTTAATTTTGTCTACACTACAAACATAACTCATAGTTTCTTAAGAGTTAAATATTTTATAACTAACAGGATATAATTTGAAAGTATATTAATTCATAAACATTGCAAATATATTATTCTGTATAATAACTTTTGATTATATTGCGAAAGATCAAATAAACAAATAGAGTAGGGGATAACACACCTTATTTTGTAAGAACTTGGTTAGCCAAGTAAGAGAAAGGAAACGGAAGTGACAAGAAAGTACGTTCGGCTAAGAAAAGAGAAGATAACGGAACTTGAAGACCCGAGAAGTATCCAGACAAACAGTTGCGGATGTGCAGGATTAAAACCGTTAAATGGTTCAAATGCGCTGGTCATCTTCGTAGATTTTTAAAAGATTACACTGTGATGGCAGTGTATGTATGATTGGTCTCGTTGAAACTTCATAACCAAGCAAAACTGACGAAAAGGCGCCACAGAGTTCCCTAACGCAAAGTCAGAAAGATTGCAGACACGACAGAATAATGGCGTGAAGACGCCACAAACTGCTTGAGTATCAAAACATCAGATTAAGAATTAATGCAGCAAGTCGACCGGGCATTCACACAGGACGCTCGGCAAGAGCGAAGATGCTGATCCAAGAGCATTTCAGGGAAGTAACCGAAAAACCGAAACAGCCAGCCTCCAAAGCAATAAGGGAACCAATCAGAGCAAAGTTCGTCACGGTCACGTGGTCGGGCGAGAAGTGTCAAATAGACGTCAACGACCAGGACCGGCATCGTCTACCACGAACATCAGACCAGACAGCGGCTGTTCCTTGGGCTGCTTCCGTCAGAGGGTCCAGGTGTGAGGCTGGGGTAAGTTCCCTTCCTTTATATGTGATCCTCCTTCTTAACTAACAACCTTTCTTAAGTCCTTCCCTTTCATTTCCGTTTGACTAAACATTAATTGAATATCATTGCATACTCTTCCAACTTGAGAGCAAGTAAAGTCTTTATTAATAATTTCAAACAATCCTTTTAATTATCTGAACTTATCATGTTTTTCTTAATCGTAAACTTTCCTAAGAGTGTTATGAACCACCCAGGCTCATAACAAATGGCGGAGGCGCCTTGAGAGCCCTACCAATCGACNCTTACATACACACAGAAATATGGTCACAAGTAGTTACATGGATAGTTATTCAAACCAGCAAAATCAATAAAAAAAATTTGGACGTTGTGACAGCTAATCCGAGGACAAGGCAAACGCACACAAACATGGCGGAAATGCCAAAATTTTACTTAATAATAAAACAACCAGTACCGATCGAAAACTTTCATGGTTCACATGAGGAAGACATTTCGGAATTCTTTAAGCAATTTGAAATAGGGGCCGACATCTACCAGTAGGATGTGGAAACCAAAAACTAAACGATGTCAAATATATCTTGTAGGCTAACCCAAAAGAGTATATGAAAATATTGTAAATCAAACAGAGCCACGCTTAATTTCAAGGGAAAGAGTTACTCGTCAACTGACCAGTTTTTTTTTCCACTGAAGAAACCATCGCCAAAAATAAAAGAAAGTTGTACGAAAAGCGACAGGAGCCTCATGAATCCGCAAGTGTAAGTGAACAGGAAATCATTTTTCTCACCAATACGGTTAAAAACCACATGTCAAAGGATAACATTATAGAAATTCTCTGGAATTCCTTAGCACAAACGATAGATGATAAACTTATAGTCATGAATAATACAAGACTGCAAGAAATGATCTGCAATATCAGGCATATAGAGGCGGGTGTTCACAAATGCAAACAAAATCTACACAAACATACGCACTTCTCTAACAATTTCATGGCAACTTAGATTTAGTTGCTGAAGGAAGGAAAAAGTAAACTATCAGTGTCCCGAGATAACGTTAGGGTAGACGAAATACCCCGTGCCCAACAAAACAAAGCTCAACTAGAACGGCAAACAAAAGAAGAAAATTTCAGAAAACCCAGGCGTTTTCATACATACAGCGCGCCCGTGATGAACGCGCCTTCCGTGTTTCAAGTTCCACCGTACCCGTTCCACAGATCAGCACCGCCATACCCATACTATTGCCCCCAACCACTCATTAATCGACCTTATCATACGCCTCAAGCAAAAACATTTAACAATTCAAAAAACGGAGAGTACAGGATGTAGTTTTCCCCTATACACACTTCAAACTTCAACCCAAACAAGGGGACAAGCCAAGGTACACATATGCGCACATAGCGAGTCAATTTTGTAAGCTTAGTACAACATGTTTTTCGGTCAGACCGCAACAGATGCCTTGCATACGGACACCGATAGTTGACATGTATGCAATCCGGGCTATCAGTCCACGACAACCGTGTACAATAGAATTTGAAAGAAGGCAATATTCGCCACAGTATCAAACTTACAGCCGAAAGCAGGTATCACATGTAGTTAACAAAAGAAGAGACGTTTAAAAAACGAACAGTTAACCGGCTCCGTAACCCTCTAATAATGTTCCAAGTAGGGAACTACATAACAGAAGACAAAATTATCAGCAGGACATAGGAAATGTAACAGAACAAGGTCCAGCGCAGAAAGTAGTACGTCAATATGCCCCGGTAAAATATGGGCCGCAGAATGAATTCGCACATACATGCGCGTTATGTTTCTACGAGGGACATCGTTCTGCCGTATGCCCAATGTTTCCCAAGAAAGGTATAGAGTGGCAAACGGACATGTGCGGTAGGTTTCAAGGTTTTCAACGAAAATATACAGTTACTAAACCCCACAGTTCGCGCACTGTAGGTAAGCCGGCATACGCAAAACAAAGCTAATTTAGAGAACATAATATACCGACGTTGAGTGTGAAAGACTTCAACACAGCAACAAAACAGACCAACTAGAATGAGACAAATCCAGTCCCCATAGCGATCATGAAAATCACAGAGAACGTAGGCGCCACACCGAAAATCATAATTAACACAAAAGACAACGCATTTTTATCTTTAATTGATACGGGATGTTCCAAGNCTTCATTTACACAAAAGACAACGCATTTTTATCTTTAATTGATACGGGATGTTCCAAGTCATGCATAGCCACAACCATGGTAGGAAAACATAAATTAGAACCACTCTCCCAACCCTTTAAAATAATGGCAGCAACGGACGAACTACCATCCCTTCACTGCTATATAAATCTAACTTTCCAAATTAAAGGGCACACATATATACATGAGTTTCTAGTCATTGAAAATCTACAAACTGACGCCATAATAGGGTGTGACTTTATTCGGATACACCGTTTAATCCCAGATTTGTATGCGAAAGTCGCAACACTTAGACATACGCATGATAAAATCATTACAGTACCGTTTATTGATCTGGACGAAGATAATAGTGTTTTTTTTTTTTAACACAATCCAACAAATGCAAAATTTAGAGCCTGATGACCACCAACTACCGTATGGAAACATAAATCCAATTTACACCCAGAGGAAAAAGAGACAATTCAAACGCTATAACAGAAATATAAAGACAGATTCGCGTTTAAGATTACAGAATTAACTGAAACACGAAAATATTACATCAAAATTGATTTAACAACCACCAAACCCGTACATTGCAAACCTTACAGAATAGATCTTTCAAGGAGAGAACCTATTCAAATACAAATCCAAGATATGTTAGATGATAACATAATCGAAAAATCAACACGTCCTTATGCCGCTCCGTGTCTAGTCGCACCGAAAAAGGGCGGGACAATACGGTTGGTAACTGATTTCAGGAGACTTAATAATTTAATTCCAGACTGAAATTATCCACTGCCACGAACGGACGATATTTTGCAAATCCTCCAAAATACGACGTATATTACTAGTTTAGATATGTTTTCCGGATTTTATGCGATTCCCTTTAAGCCAGAAATTCTATATAAATTGACGTTTGCTATACACCTGATGGGATTGTTTCAATACCGTAACCCATGGGNATTAAGCCAGAAATTCTATATAAATTGACGTTTGCTATACACCTGATGGGATTGTTTCAATACCGTAACCCATGGGATTAAAAAGCAGCCCAAAGTTTTTTCAGAAATTGGTTGACACAATATTAGGGGACTTTAGGTGGCAGTCAGTAATATGTCACGTGAACGATATATTTGTAACAGGAAATCATTTTCATGAACACATTCGTTATCTTCAAAAATTACTTATCCACATGAGAGAAATTTGGGGTCAAACTTTATCCAAGGATATGTAAATTTGCATCCCAGGAAAAAAAAACTAGGGCATCAACTAATGCCTAAGGGTCTAGCACCAGATCCAGCGAAAATTCAAATAATTGTTAACGCAACGCCACCCATAAACGTAAAACAGGTGCCATCATTTCTGGGGCTTACTTCTCACTTACGACAATTTATTAGTGACTACTCGAAAATTGTGCAGCCTCCAACGGAATTAACAAAAAAAGACACAAAATTGCACTGGGATATTTCACAACAGTAGCCGTTTTTACAGTTTAAGAAAGCTATAACTTCACCTTCGGCACAAGCACCCTTTATAGATAACAGGAAAGCAATCTTATTTTGATTGGTCCAAAACCGCTATTGGTGGAGCACTGTTACAGGAAGACCACCAGGGTCGATGGTTTGTTGTAGCTTACGCGTCAAAATCACTGGCACATAACAAGAGAAGTTAGTAGACGACAGAAAAGGAACTAGGAGTGGTTAAATATTTTTGTACATAATTTCGGTAGTACTTATACGGGATAAAATTTATAGTCTAAAAAGATCACGCATCACTTAGATAATTCTCATCTACAACAACCGTATCCAGAAATTTGCAACTGCCTTAAGCGACTTTTTTTTCTGAAACTTAAAAGTTTAAGGGACGAAATAATATCATATATGATTATTTCTCTCGTGTACCACACATAAAAGTTGAAAATATATACCATAAAATAATAGATAATAAAAGTTATACATAACTTAATATTCCCCCCCACATGTAAAATATTTTTGAGGCCCTATCAATAGTGACATTTATTAGCAAAGAAATAACTGAAGAGTTCAAGAGTATTATCGTGAAGTTTATCTTCCAATATTGGGAAGAATATAGCCATACTTGGTGTACCGCGGGAAATAGATCGGATAATATATCTTAGATAAACATTCAAAACGAACTGCATAATCTCGCAGTTCAATTAATACTACACGCAGTATCAACTTACTATCAAATCAACATTCATATAGTGTCAGAGGAAAATGCTCAAAGTAAATCTGTTCAGTGTGATAGGCCCGTCACTAATGTTGCGTTGTATACTAAGTCCATTCATGAGAAAGTACACTTTATCTCAATGATTACAAATGTAATTGAATCAATTGAACCAGAAAGCGAACTTTCTTTTTCCCACTTCAGCATATTCCGACAAACATGTCACCATTTCAAGGAGAGTATGATAAGGACCTATTTATTTCAAAANAAAATGCTCAAAGTAAATCTGTTCAGTGTGATAGGCCCGTCACTAATGTTGCGTTGTATACAAAGTCCATTCATGAGAAAGTACACTTTATCTCAATGATTACAAATGTGATTGAATCAATTGAACCAGAAAGCGAACTTTCTTTATTCCCACTTCAGCATATTCCGACAAACATGTCACCATTTCAAGGAGAGTATGATAAGGACCTATTTATTTCAAAATTAAAACAAGCTCTTACACAACCCGATAGTGTTTCACCAGCAATTCGTCGTTTATCTCACAGTTATGGGGTAACAGCTAACGGAGAAGTATTTTATAAATTACATACGCCAACAGGCGAACATCATCTAACAGTGGTACCACAACATTTTGTGCCAGAAATTATAATGGCCCATCATGATGAGTTAGTTGGAGGCAGACATTTTGGAGTTGGTAAAACTATACATAAAATAAAACACATGTATACTTGGGAAACAATACAAAAATATGTCAAGGAATATATTAAATCGTGTGAGACTTGCCAACGCGCTAAGAGAGCTAATACCAAACCAGCGGGAGAGTTGCAGCACATTCCAACTTATCCTTTATTTTCCATGTGGTCCATCGAAGCCAATGGACCCCTTCCGAACACGAAATCTGGTAATATGTAAATTTTTGTTATGACCGAACATACAACATGCTATGTCATGACTACACCAGTCAAAAGCATAGATGCAAAGAAGTGCGCACAATTTATTAACACAATAGTACTTAGATTTGGGTTTCCAAAATTTTTATTGTCTGATCACGGCACGCTATTCCAAAATTAAGTCATTTCACAATTGTTAGACGAATTAAAAATCAAAAAAATGTGCACTACGGCTTATAATCCGCAGGCTAACGGTTTAACTGAGGCCATGAATAAGGTCATTGGCCAACAGTTAACAATGTATGTGGAATCCGACCAACAGAATTTGGACAAATATTTAGAATTTATTATATTCATTTATAACACTACCGTTACTACAACGACATGATTCACACCGTTTTATCTCATCAACGAAGTTAATATAAGCCATCCTTCACACGAAGTTCTTAACCAACTATACATAAGAACCGCCGACTGGGTACAGACATGAGACAATTTACGAGCCACAGCTGCAAGGAATATCGGTAAGGGTCAACAGGTCCAGGCTAAATATTTTAATAAGAGGTTTTATCGCTCATAGTACAAATAAAATCAAAGGGTTGGCTGAAAAACCATGCATGGAGGAAAGGCATATCATTTAAATTTATCGGTCCCTATAAAATACTCAAGGTCTCCTCTAAAAATACGGTGGTCATAGAGATGAGACGGCGTGGAAAATGGTTTAGGGATACAGTGAATACGTGACATANCCCTCTAAAAATACGGTGGTCATAGAGATGAGACGGCGTGGAAAATGGTTTAGGGATACAGTGAATACGTGACATATTAAACCGGTTTATTTAATAAACACTCGACGGTTCAGTCAAGAAGATTCAAATTCACACAACCGCCAATCACAAATAGGACACAATGCGCGAACCACACCTCTGTCCGCAACCCTTAGGGTAAGCGTAGAAGTAACACCCATCACTGCTGATGGACAGATAAAAACTCACGCCAGGTCAAAGAACTTACAGCCTCACCCATAAAATTTTTTTAAATTATTAAGTAAGTTATGAAAGAATTTATAATAAAAGGAACTCACGTGTAATGTTGTTTACAGGAGATTACTCATCATGACAAGTGCTGCGTTTTTATGTGTATTTTTCCCATGTATGTTCCACATATCTTTTTCCATCTCTTCCAGCAGTTACCCGATATTCCGGATTCATTCCGGCATTTACTGGTATGACGTTCCCCAAGCCATCGTATACAAAGAATCCATTCCAGTGATTTATAGTATTCCGTTGCAAACGCCACAGCCAACTTTCATAACAAAAACATGGGAGAACCACATGTGCCAGTTCAAAATAACATACTTCAGTAACAATGCGAAAATATTAACACGCACAATCGACAATATAAAACCACACCTGGTAATCAAATACCAAGCGGAAACGTAACCGCAGATTCGCAAACGTCGCGGTATCCAATTCATTAGTTACTTGTTTACATGGTGTTGCAATACGCTAACCAATAGACACTTGGAAAAATTAATTTTAAATGACGAAATTATCATGCATAATGTCAATAATATCCAAAAATCGGTGCATACAAACAATCATGCCATTAAAGACATTATAGACAATGTGCAGAACACAACATCACAAATTGATGGTAGATGACATTTAATTTTGGACACCATTAAAAACATAACACTTTCGTTGAGACAACATAACACCTCATTTCACATAGAACTATTACCACTAACGCAACAACTAAAACTTTCCATTGTTTTACACTTACTAATAACCCTCTTACAGAAACAGTAAACATTAACACAAATCACACAGTGCAAAATGAATCGCTTTCCCGTTTAAATCGTTCCGGAAGAGAAGTTTTTACACGACTTTCACGACTTACAAAAAAATTTGGAATCCACGGAATTGAAGTTAGCAATATCGGTGACACAACACACTCCGTATTATCAGCTTCCCTTAATTGGATGTAGCATCAGTCCTTCTCAATTTGTTGTTAAAATCCAAATACCTCTATTGCAGAAAACATCAGATTGGCATGTCTATCACTTAATGCCGACTACATTTTAATCTCGTAATATATCGTGTTATTGGCACACTAGCGAAATAACTTTAGCACTTGATTTTCTGACACAACAAATCGTTGAATTAAAACACACAACAGAACACACGGATCACATTTACCGCATTCCGCGTGCAAGACTGGTAACCAAAACTATTTTCTGTTCCAAAGAAAGGTTTTTGTCACGTCAACAGCCACTAAAGATGGATGCATATAAATTTCAATGTACGAACGACTCACTTTTATAAATCAAGGAATTTTTCCATACCAGATTTTAATCAGTAATATACTGTCACCGATATATATATATATATATATATATATATATATATATATATATAGACTGCTTAAATGGCACGATGCACAAATTCATAATAATTCCATATGGACAATATAATTAAATCTTCCTTGACACTGCGAATTAAGGATGGCACATAACGTGATTATTAAGAAAACACACATTTGCGAGACATGAGCAACGAACACATCGCAAGTAAATTATGGCGTCCCAATTCACTGGCTGCGGAACACTTATTTCCAACCGGACCAACTGCAAATAAACACGGGAATACACATTTCGAATATATCTCACCTGTTACACACGGACTGGCACATTCACTCCAATTTGGATCAAGTCAACACAGTTTTAAATCATGATAGGATTCAGTTCCCCAGCAAGTACAATTATATATTGACGCCCATGATTACACTACCACAATATTCTTATTTCATAACAACAGTTATTGAAATGCTAATAGGGGTATGTATTTTCGTCTATTTTCGAATTTGTCAGGTGGTACAGATTTTACGGCAAACACATTTAACCCCCAACGAATAATAATGCATAAGCCACCACTGAAGTGAATATTTCTACCAGTCGTCTCTTCCCTAACTGACTCTTCAATCTCATTATCTTCCATTTTTCCTATTACGCATAACGCACAGCGCCAGAGCACCACGTCGAACCAAGGACACCGAAACAAGATCGAGTCGCCCGACGCCTGCAATGGAAAAGTTTTCTGTTATAATTTCTTCTTCTTCTTGCTGTAAGCACTGAAGCTCCCGACCCGTACGACTGCCAGAATGGACTAACGTGAACTGACGCTCATGGTACAGCTGCGGTTGGAAACTGTAAAGGACACTGGATGTCATATCAGCGCGTCTTTCATCTGTGGGTGGCGTGATATTGTGCGCCTACCAACGTCTTTTAAAGTATAACAAACTGCCGCGACGCGGTGGTAAAAGATTTGCAATTGCATTCTGAAAGTCTGTCTACAGAAACAGAGCTCACACCCCCTTATGTGCACATGACTTGTTCGCCAATCCTTATTTAAACAGTGCCTATTTAAACTGCCGGCAGAAACTAAGATACTATGAAATTACAACGTTAATAAAACATAATAGACTAATTTAAAAATCTCCCACTTTCGTTTTCCTACGATTCATTGTCTCCANTTTACAACGTTAATAAAACATAATAGACTAATTTAAAAATCTCCCACTTTCGTTTTCCTACGATTCATTGTCTCCATAAGTGCCTACAGGATGCACCCATAGTATAAGTTGATATAATTTTTTTTCATTAGAACACGGACTTAAGGAATTAACGAATATAGCAACAATTCTTTTTCAAGACAGGTAACATGTGCAGTAATACATAGCAGTGAAAATTTCCATCACACTGCATTTGTTCCGATTCTTGTATGCATTTCCCTTTTAAAAACATTTCGAAAAATACCTAATTGTTTCCTGTGGCGTACCCAAACTGAAAACGGAACAATTGGTCANCCCTTTTAAAAACATTTCGAAAAATACCTAATTGTTTCCTGTGGCGTACCCAAACTGAAAACGGAACAATTGGTCAATTTGCCATTTGTTTCACTGGGCCTATCCCCATGTGGAAGTTACTTGTTGCTAAAATTTTCCTATCGTGTACCCAACAACGACTTAATAACATTTTAAATCGAAAACNGTGTGGAAGTTACTTGTTGCTAAAATTTTCCTATCGTGTACCCAACAACGACTTAATAACATTTTAAATCGAAAACAAATAACCAGCTAGTAAAATGAGTTGTTTAAATAATAATGAGTACAATGCCTTGGAATCACGAGTTTGCGCAAGGAACATTCGTTTTGTTCGTTTTTATGAAAGTTGTAGAATTTAAAGAACCTCCAAGGCTTCCATAAGTTTAACCCCTTCCTTTTTTTTAAAAACATGAAAAGCAACTACTGCCATTCTCACTTTAAATTGACCCAAACAGCTAGTCATTGTCATTTTTAATATACATCGCACACCTCAAGTTAATCACATTTTAAATTTAAATGAGCCATTGTCATTTTAATGCTTTGTTTGTTCCGATGATAATTCACTAAACTAAACCAGTTGTGAGATTCCTAGTCAGGTACAAAAAAAGTTACCAAGAGTTGTGAGATGGCTCTTTCGTGCTGTTATGGAGACGATATAAATTGGCAAGGGAGGACCGATTTAGACCTCCCTCTTACTTCCAAACACAATATCATAGGTCATAAACTGAGGCAAACATCAAGCCTACTTTAAAAACTTTAAAAATGTTTACTCAAAATTGGTAATTTTTTTCCACTTGATTCTTGGGGCCGATCTCATTGCGGTGAGTGACTTGTTTAAAACTTCGGTGATTATTTCGCATTGCATATCCAACAACGATTCATTTACATTTAAAACCCAAAACCAATAACCAGCCAGTGAAATGAGTTGTGTAACTAATAATGAGTACAAAAAAAAAATCAATACATGGATACTCTAAAGTCTTCACTGGCTTACAGTGAGAGAATATATTTAATGCATTTCATTAATCAAAGCCTCTGCTCTCGAGATTTAAGCNGGCTTACAGTGAGAGAATATATTTAATGCATTTCATTAATCAAAGCCTCTGCTCTCGAGATTTAAGCAAGGATCTTTCGTTTTGTTCGTTTTAATGAATGTTGTTCAACTCCAAAGTATCCGCAAATGTTAGTATGCCACCAGGAAGGCTGAAAATAGTGCTGTGTCACTCACCTCTTTCTTTGTGCTTGCGAGGCTGTTTCGTTTTGTTCGTTTTATTTGAAAGTTGTAGATTTTATAGACCCCCCAGGTTCGTCACGCCTCTCCTAGCAGGCTGGAGAAAGGAAAGCGCTGTGTAATGCCAAGGGGTCTGCAAATGCTAGTAGAACACAAGAAAGACTGGAAATAGTTCTGTGTCACTCACCTCTCTTTTTTGCGCTCGCGAGGCTGTTTCATTTTGTTAATTTTATTTGAAAGTTGTAGATTTTATAGACCCTCTAGAGCCATCATGCTTCTGCACTCGAGATTTAAAAAGGCTGGAGAACGAAAGTGCTGTGTAACTCACTTCTCTCTTTGCGCTCACGAGGCTCGTTCGTTTTGTTCATTTTATTTGAAAGTTGNCGAAAGTGCTGTGTAACTCACTTCTCTCTTTGCGCTCACGAGGCTCGTTCGTTTTGTTCATTTTATTTGAAAGTTGTAGATTTTATAGACCCTCCAGGGCCTTCACGCTTCAGCACTCGATATTTAAGTAGGTTGGTGAAAGGAAAGTCAGGAGGTGTATATATTGGAAACTGGCCACAGAAAACTTTCAATGGATCATCAGTCGATAAACAGAAGGAACTCTNCGAAAGTGCTGTGTAACTCACTTCTCTCTTTGCGCTCACGAGGCTCGTTCGTTTTGTTCATTTTATTTGAAAGTTGCATATTTTATAGACCCTCGATATTTAAGTAGGTTGGTGAAAGGAAAGTCAGGAGGTGTATATATTGGAAACTGGCCACAGAAAACTTTCAATGGATCATCAGTCGATAAACAGAAGGAACTCTTACCAACATAGGTAACATATACACGTTTTCTTTATATTAAGCGAGGTTATTTTATAGAACCTTCAAGGCTGTCGTGCCTCTCCACTCGAGATTTAAGAAGGTTGGTGATGCCAACAGGAAATCACAGGATTATTAAAATGCAAAGACTTTTTCGTTTTGTTCATTCTACTGAAAGTTGTGCAATGCTTTGTGAATATTAGCTCGGTATTGCAATTTCAAGTTTGCAAGTTTGCACTCAGCAATCCTAGTTATACAGATTAACAGACACCACTCACCGCTAGCTAATCATATTTTAATTTTAAATAAGCCATTATAACAGATATCACACACAATAAGCCATTGTGATTTTAAACTAAACCACTTGTGNAAGGTTGGTGATGCCAACAGGAAATCACAGGATTATTAAAATGCAAAGACTTTTTCGTTTTGTTCATTCTACTGAAAGTTGTGCAATGCTTTGTGAATATTAGCTCGGTATTGCAATTTCAAGTTTGCAAGTTTGCACTCAGCAATCCTAGTTATACAGATTAACAGACACCACTCACAGCTAGCTAATCATATTTTAATTTTAAATAAGCCATTATAACAGATATCACACACAATAAGCCATTGTGATTTTAAACTAAACCACTTGTAAGATTTCTAGTCAAGTACACAAAATTTAGTATATATTAGCAAGGGGGTTATGATTTGGACCTCCCTTGTGCTACCAAATTATTGCGCAGTTAAATAAACAGACATTCACTCTTTAAAATGACATTACACACCGCAAGTCAATCACATTGTAAAATTAAACAAATCGCTCAACTTTNTGAGATTTCTAGTCAAGTACACAAAATTTAGTATATATTAGCAAGGGGGTTATGATTTGGGCCTCCCGTGTGCTACCAAATTATTGCGCAGTTAAATAAACAGACATTCACTCTTTAAAATGACATTACACACCGCAAGTAAATCACATTTTAAAATTAAACAAATCACCCAACTTTAAACAGACACCGCACACCGCAAGTCAATCACATTTTAATTTTAAATGAGCCATTGTGATTTTAAACTAAACCACTTGTGAGATTTTTAGTCAAGTACACAAAATTAAAAATATATTGGCAAGGGGGGTATTTTTTTTTTTTTTCCCTTTTGCTACCAAATTATTGCGGAATTAAATACACAGACATTCACTCTTTAAACTGACATTACACACCGCAAGTCAATCACATTGTAAAATTAAACAAATCGCTCAACTTCAACTGATGACTTAAGCAGTTGGATATCAACACTTTATTTTTTTACAAGAGAAAATCGTTTACATTTTAAACTAATGCAAATAACAAGTCACCTTATTTTTAAACTGATGCAAATAGCAAGTCACCCAAGATTAAACTGATGATCATACTCGCCGGTGTTGTGCAAGGATCTTTCGTTTTGTTCGTTTTTGATGAATGTTATGTAATCCACCCCTTTGTAGTCGCGATTCAAACATATCGATGATGTCAACATTAAACAACTCAGGCTTCACAAACTTAAAAATTATATACCTTGTATCTGCTGCAGTGTTGTGTGTGGCTCTTCCAAGGCCTCCATAAGCTTTACCCCTCCTTTTTTTTATTTACCAAATGGATTACAAAAGTAGAAAACAATAGCTTTGTTTGCCATGTCGGGGGGTATATATATATTGGAAGCTAGCCGCAGAAAAACTATCAATGGATCATCAGTTGATCAACAAATTGAGTTCTTACGAACATAGGAAACATATACACCTTTTCTTTATTTTAAGCGAGGTTATTATTATAGCTACGATCGACTAGTATAGTGGTTCACGATGGTTTTGCATTTCATGTCAAATATGTACGAGGACCCACAAGACCCCTTCGTACAGTGCCCTCTTATGCTATCGCATAAGATTTTGCAATCGCGAATGGAATGGCATCTATATAAATGTAGGTTAGCTGTGGAGATTTCAACCAAATTTACAGGATCTCCACTACCCGCAGTTGTAGAATCTTCTTCGCCCTCGTCTCTCCCTCCCCTCTACACCTATCGATCCTACTACAACCCCCTGTTCGGAAAAGAATTGGGATGATGAGTTCGTATGTGACATATAACACAATGTCATAAATCGTGAGTTCAAATGAGTTTATCATCAGAAAGTCAAAGTGAGTGTTTGTAGCGGCCGATCGTGTCACATAACCCAGGCGGAAAAAAAACATCAGTACATAAAATTNATTTCAACCAAATTTACAGGATCTCCACTACCCGCAGTTGTAGAATCTTCTTCGCCCTCGTCTCTCCCTCCCCTCTTCACCTATCGATCCTCCTACAACCCCCTGTTCGGAAAAGAATTGGGATGATGAGTTCGTATGTGACATATAACCCAATGTCATAAATCGTGAGTTCAAATGAGTTTATCATCAGAAAGTCAAAGTGAGTGTTTGTAGCGGCCGATCGTGTCACATAACCCAGGCGGAAAAAAAACATCTGTACATAAAATTTATTTTTTATTGTTTTCAGAAAAGAAAAAGTAATTTCGGCAAATGGATACATCGAGATAGCGAGAGAAGAATTTGACCTATGTAACGTAAAATTAAAATAATATATATACTTTTCGTTTATCTGTTTATTTTTTTGTACAAATGCCATGTTACCTTTGCACTTTTAATTTTACTGGTAAAACCAACTGCTCTTTGTTCTGATGTTAATTCTTTAAACTAAACCAGTTGTGAAATACCTAGTTAGGTACAAAACGTTGAACATATATCAAACAGCAAGCTATTTAAACAATTTAAAACATGAAAACTAAACCAACTAATTCTTTTTAATGGTAGTAATTTTTCCCAATAGTTCTCCAGGGCCTATCCCACTGCGGAGAGTGACATGTTAAAACTTTCCTTTTACGTATTCGATACTGAACCAACTAATTCATTTTAAACTCTATACAATTAGAAATCACGACTACTGTCATTCTCACTTTAAATTGACACACACAGCAAGCCATTGTCATTTTAATATTTCCTATTATGTATTCGATTCTAAATTCAAACACTTTAAAAATAAAGAAAGAAATTAATTTTAAACATGAAATCCAACTGCTACCATTCTCAGTTCAAATAGACACCACACAAAACAATTAAANAAATAAAGAAAGAAATTAATTTTAAACATGAAATCCAACTGCTACCATTCTCAGTTCAAATAGACACCACACAAAACAATTAAACAATTCATTCGCACTATAAACTGAGACAAATAGCTACTCGTGTATATTTTTATTTTCACTCATCCTTACTTGTATATGAAAATTAAAAAATTTATAAATAAATACATACGTTTGTTTGATCGATTTCTTTTTTGNTGTATATGAAAATTAAAAAATTTATAAATAAATACATACGTTTGTTTGATCCATTTCTTTTTTTACGTCTTGCTTATAAGCTTTGGCATGGACGTCGATGCACCATAGTTGTAGTGACTGTATCAAGCCGATATGTCAACCTCTAGCAAGTGCCCTGTGGGCTTTGGAGAGTACGAACTATGTCATGGCTGTAAGTGGGACGAAATTGAACCGAGGTTTCCTCGTCAGCATCACCCAAGAGTTGGTGTGATATGCGCAGATAGCAGAAGCAAGGTATTGTTATCCCAAATAAGAGTGATACAGTGATGGGCTGCAAGGCTTGTAGGCCAATGAATAAATTTTTTTTTAGACGCTCTGGCCTACAGTAAAGAAATAAATCGCCCACATAATAGTACGTTATCTGATTAAAAACGATTAATTTTAAAGAAAAATTATACTTATATACGCTAAATGGAAGAAATAGCTCGAACTTGGATATTCCAAATGGAACTCAGCGAGATAGTACTCTTCCAGGGCTCCTAGACATAACCCTTTCGCGGCTCGGGACGCGACAACATAACTGAAGATTACCTACTGTTGGATGTAGGCAGTGTACGGCACAAGATAAATGGACAGCCAGCTAATATATCCTAGAGTCTCCAACTTTACTAAACATGTTAATAAATGTGAAAATTTGATTTTGTGTTTGGTTTTTGAATAAATGTTATTTAAATTCTGTGTGTGTGTGTTTAGTGATTAAATTTTTCTCCATATATAAAACGTAAGTATTTTTTTCTTTGAATATATTTATTGTTCTTGCTTTTTCCTTGGAGAAGGAACAAACACATGTAATATTTATNACGTAAGTATTTTTTTCTTTGAATATATTTATTGTTCTTGCTTTTTCCTTGGAGAAGGAACAAACACATGTAATATTAATTTCCTCTCGCGTACAAAACTGCAAGCCATTGCAAGTAATTTTCATTTTAACGATGTATTAACTCTTTTACACTTTAAACTGACTAAAACAACAAAGTCATTTTATACAAAAGCAATTTAACCAACTTTTTACTGATATAAAGAGCTACTCATTTTTAATTTAAACAGACATCACAAACAGCGAGTAATTCACACTTAAATTTCAAATAAGCCGCGCAACTTTAAACTGATGCAAATAACAAGCCATTCAACACTTTAAAAATGTTTACTGGAAGTTGGTAATTTTTTGCCATTAGCTTCTCGGGGCCTATCCCATTGCAGAGAAGTGAACTGCTAAAATTTTCCTACTACGTATTCTTACTTTAAATTGACACACACACGCACATAACAAGCCATTCAAACACTTTAAACTGATGCAAATATCAAGAAACCTTAAACAAATGCAAACAACAAGTAACTTTCATTTTAAACCTAGACCCCCTCCCCCCCTCACAATGCTCATACAGCCATTCAACATTTTAACATTTTAAACATGAAAGCCAACTACTACCATTCTCACTTTAAATTGACACAAACAACTAATCAGGCACACTTTTTATTTCACTAGCCGTATTTATTCTGAAAATAAAAAATTAATTAAGTGCTTTTCGTGTATCCGTTTATTTAGTTTTTCTACAACTGCAAATAATTTACCTAACGAAAAGAGAACTGCCNTGCTAAAATTTTCCTACTACGTATTCTTACTTTAAATTGACACACACACGCACATAACAAGCCATTCAAACACTTTTAAAAATTAAAATAAAACCAACTAATTATTTTTAAACACTAAACAATAAGTAATCACGAGTTGTGAAATAGCTCTTTTGTGTTTTTATGGAGACGATATATATTGGCAACGGAGTACCGATTTGGACCTCCTTCTTACTACCAAATAACAAGCCATTCAAACACTTTAAACTGATGCAAATATCAAGAAACCTTAAACAAATGCAAACAACAAGTAACTTTCATTTTAAACCTAGACCCCCCTCCCCCCTCACAATGCTCATCCAGTCATTCAACATTTTAACATTTTAAACATGAAAGCCAACTACTGCCATTCTCACTTTAAATTGACACAAACAACTAATAAGGCACACTTTTTATTTCACTAGCCGTATTTATTCTGAAAATAAAAAATTAATGAAGTGCTTTTCGTGTATCCGTTTATTTAGTTTTTCTACAACTGCAAATAATTTACCTAACGAAAAGAGAACTGCC